>VDFB02041363.1:0-25704 GCA_007258455.2 Sequoia sempervirens
AGTTTTGATCTCCCACTGATACCTTGGATAAATGGCTCCCAAGATTGAGGAAGACCATTAAGCACCAACATAGCCAAATCCTTATCATCAACCATATTCCCAATGCTACAAAGCTGATCTCTCAATTTGATGATCTTCATGAAGAAGGAGATGACAGAATCGCCTTTTGCCATCTTGACATGATGAAGTTGTTTCCTCAATGCAAGAGCTTTGCTTGTATTGTTGATCTCATACATTTCTTCCAAGGTCTTGAACATTTCCCTTGTTGTCTTCAACTTGGAGATTACCGGCACAAGGTGGTCCTTCACGGAGTCTACCAGAATATTCTTCGCCTTAGTGTAATTCTTCTTCCATTGAGACTTCCCATTCTCAACGGAAGGTTCTGGAATTTCATTCTCCATGAACTCAACAATCTCATTTTCTTCTAATGCAAGCATTACTTTAAACTTCCAAGATGTGAAATTGGAAGCACCTTCAAGTCTATCTTCGATCTTGAGCCAGTTCACCATTTTCGAAGATAAGATAGATGCAAGAAGATGAGAACAAGAGTGGATGAAAGTGCTGCTTATAGAAATATGATCACAATCTTCTTAAACCCACTCTGATACTATGTTAGTTTTATGATCATATATTAACAAGAAAATTTTAATTCAAATTCAGATGAGTAGACACAACATATACCCTAGGAAAACCCTACAACTTGAGGGAGAAAAACCCAGCAACAATATATCACTTATATATTGAATACAAAACAATAATCTCCTTTACAATGAGGCCAGTTATGAAGCCAAGCAACAACACCACAACTTGATGCAAACATAGAATAATATATAACTCCTTGCTGATAATAAACTCAGCCTCCTTCAAGACTTCAATCTACACTTGATGAACTTTGATTTGTATTTGATGAATTCGCACTTGTATCAACTTGAACTTATGAATAGAATGAATGACATACAATGAGTGAGCATCACATATATATACAAGGGAGAAAGATCGTGTCCCTTCAAGACCAATGTGTCAGCCTTCAATAAAATTGTGTCTCTTCAAGGTGGTAGATAAGAACAAGTCGGCCATATTTAATTATTATCAATAATTAAATGCTATATTTTGTTTGCAAGTGAAGCACCCCTTCACATTCAAATTGGTCTCAATAAATTGAATAGCTGAAAGGCTATATGAGATTTATTGTTTCAAGTCATGGTTGGAAGTGATGCCCGATGTGCAACATCAACAACCTACAAGCAATTTTCCTATCACAAAAGAGAGATTAAAGCAAGATGATGTGCTCAAACCTGAGAAATTTTATTGATTGAATAACTTAAATGATTTAGTACAATGATAGGTGAATGCTGACAAAGAAAAAAATCAAACCCTAGATGAGGTTTGATTAGATGAACAAGAATGTCATCATCTATTACAATGAAGAGACAACATGGGATAAATATGGCAATCTAATAATAAACAAACAAATCCCTAAGTTTAACTTAATTCATTAAAGTAAAAGGTGTCTAATAATTAATTAATGATTTTTAGTGAGTTGACAAGATGTAGGGATTTGATTGCAAAAATGAATGAATGATCTTCAAACTTCAATCCTTTCCAAACCTAAAATCTGCACATTCAAAGAGAGAAGAAATTTTGTGTTATTTAGGGGATTTCCTTAGTCAAACCTTGTGTTAGTGTCTCCACTTCTATAATTCCCATGTCAATGATAAAAATGGATAAATGATAGGAAGGAATGATGAACCAACCAAGTGTTGGAACTCACAACCCTTCAATGGCTTCCTTGAAGGATTGAAGTTGTGCACATAACTACAAGGTCTTGGATCTTGTTTGATTGATTGCTTAAATTTCTTGAGACCTACAACAAGGGTTATCCTTAATAACAATGATAAATAAACACATATAAAATCACATAAGATTTGACATGATGTTATGATCTTGATTTCTGCAAAAAAGCTCTAAAATCTTGCTCTTGTCTTCCTTGATAGTGCTCTTGATACTAATTGCTCCAATGATTTCCTAGATAGATATGAAACGATGGAATAATTGGATATTTATAAGCATTTCTCTAATTTCCCAAAAAATAAATCTCTATAGTCAACATTTGCAACTTGAATTTCAAATGTTAAAATGTTGACTTTCAGCATAATCAAATTTAGATCGACAAAATAGGGGGACTTAGATGCCCAAGGGAATCTTAGTTCTAGCCCTATTTTCTAGAAAATAGGGTGTTGAGAAAAAACATTAAATGAATGACTTTGTTATATGCTTGCAATTTCTTGGAAAACAGTAAAAATAGGCTATAGAATGCATAATTTAGGAAATTAGGGACTCAATTAGGCTCAATAATTTAGGGGAGCAAAAATAATTATTAGAATTTTTCAAGGTTGATAATTTATGACACTACGGTTCCCAACCAAATAACTAATTAACTCATCCCTAAAAAATGATGAGAAATAAATAGGTTCAATACCAATTATTAAGGAATTTAATCTATCCTAGTTCTTGTAGAGTAACACTGCATTCAATTGTCCCTCATACTTTCTTCATCCAAAGAGTTGATTTTATAGATGAGTGAAGAGGTCTTAAAGCTCAAACAAGGCTTCAAAGATGACTCTTTAATCCAAACAACCCAACCCTTAGAAATCCTCTACAAAATATGAAAGGACACCTAAGTTTTTCTCAATAATTTCCCTCAACTTGGATGCCCAAACTTGGAAGATAAACATTACATTAAATGCAATAAATGATGCAGAAGAAACCAAATTGAACATGTTGCCTCATTCAAGATCCCCTTGGAGAATCTAATAGTCACTCATTTATCCTTTCCTTATATTTTATTATCCCATTTTAGGCATCCATATGTGGGGAAAATAATGTTAATTATTTATGTCCACAAATCACCTTTACTGTTGCTAGTGGACCCACCATCCCTTATGAATATATTACAAACGATGATGAGAGTTAATATTACAAAATATATTCCCAATACACCCTAAGTTCCTAGAGACACTTTCCAAGGATGTTGGAACCATGCAATATGCCATAGGATTTACAAGGTGGATTGCATGACTAATCTTAACATTCTCTCACTTGACATCGACATTGGAAATATATCAATAGGAATCACAAACAAGGGAAAAACATCCCTTAGCCAATCATATACTATCTGAATCTTCACCATGCTCTCATGCTCTAACAATGATAACCATAGTAGTTTCAAAAGCACATCCTCCAACATGCCACTATGGAAGAAAAGAAGAACATTGCTAAGATTGAAACACTTGTATCCTTTATCACTAAAACTTGCACCAATATTTTACATGAACAAAAGCATCAAATTCAAATTATATTAAAGGCTTTGAGTAGCTCCCTTACTCATACCACCTAGAATATCAACCATAAAGAATTGCAACTCATCCAAGCTAACCATACCTCAAACTAGAGTATACCAAACATAGATAAAATTGCATGCCATCAACATACCAACCCAGAATCTGTAATCAAGTCTTTGTATATCTATCCTCCTATCTCAATGCAACATACCAATATAAAAATGACCATAGAAAAGACCAACCAACAATTTTGCTTTAACACTAAAAAGAATCTTGTGAATATTGATAGTCCACATTTGCATCATCCCACTTCAAGAAAATGGATAACTAATCCATAACCTGCATAACTCATAGATCCAAATCCAATGAAACATGTAAACTCATCATCACATCAATAACTGGTAAACCAAAATATCAAAGAGGATCAACAAACATATATCTAGAAAATCTTATTGCATGAGTAATATCAAATCTAAAAATAGATCAAGTCATGCCAAGTATACCTATAGCGCTTCACATAAAGGATGTGGCTAACCCCTTTATTACATAGTGTTAAAGAAACATACAATGATATGCAAATTTTGTAAAGAAATATGTTGCAATACCTCTCTCACCACTACTCTCCACAACTCTCCCAAATTCTTCACACTCAACCATGTGAAACCAAACATCTAAGAAGAATACCATGACCAAAGAGAACTTGAAAATCAAACCATATCCTTGTTCCATACTAACATGTACCAAGTTGTGTAATGTAAGATATCCTTCACCATTCCCAAACTAAAATGATATCAATATCTAACATTCAAATCAAATGAAAAAATATAGAAATAGATGTAAACCTCACATACCAAAGGTAGATCAAACCAATCAATCATTCCCACAACAAATGGAATATTCCCAAAGCCACAAACCATTTATTGTACCTCTCCAAATAAGTCCTAATAACTAGATCCATATCTAAAAACCAAAACAAGGAGAACAATGGAACTCCATAAACCATGCATCTTCTTCTTAACAAGTCTTTAGAATGTTTATATTCACTTGAATAACACATATGAGAAGACAAGATACAAAATAAAGAATGCATCTGATAATTAGGCAAGTAATACCTCTCAAATCATATACCTGTCGAGTAGACCAATAGTGGGATACAAGATTGTCCTATGCACACAACACCAAGAAATGACAATATTCTCTTCAAGTCCATAATGGATTCACATCCATAATCAAGTGTAGGCTCTTTGATCTTTCTATTAAAATCCTCATCAAAGAGTAACCATATAAACATAAAATCCCATAAATAAGAGATCTCTTAGCCTCACCCAAGTCTCTCTAGTCTCCATGAGCATATACCTGATAAATTCATGCCAACTTCAAATTGAACCCTGCAAAATCATGAAGCTCCAAGAAAATGATTAATAATCAAAACCAAAGAGGACAAAGAAGACCATTGTCAAAATTATAACTATAGAATTAGGAACATATCATGATATCATGATCTAGCATCCCCTCTTAGGAGATCTCATGAAAATAACCATCCATCATCAAATGATGAATCAACATCACTGCCAAAACTCCCACTAAAATTATGTAACCAAGCTCTTCAGGAATCATGATAATCATCTCCTAACTAAATATTTTCCATGGTCCCAACACAATCAAATAAATCAACACCATGAGCTCCCAAAAGGTAAAGTACTTGACCACAATCTCCAAATAAAGAAGATACAAATGTTATACATCCTTTGTCAATAGAACCAAAGATGTCATTAAAATCTCACTATAATCTAAGGGAAGAATCCAAGATCTCCTTATGACACCAACAAGCATTTCAAAAGGCCATCCGTCTTCTAATTAAATATTATACATAGCTCACTACACACTGCAACAAAAACTAGAAACAAAATATTGAAACAAAAAGATAGAAATATATTATGTAACTACATAAAGATCCCACTAAAAGTAATACCAAGTTATACATGGCATCATGAAAAATATTATTGCTAACACTCTAATAAAAGTGAACAAAGATTATCATGCACCATAAATTTATTGCTAAAGATTCAAATGAACTATATTAGGTACTCCCAATAACCATCTCTCACTACAATAAGAATACCAATGCAATAATGGTGACCAAGAATATGGCCTACCAAATAGAATCCACATTAGAAAATTTTACGAGATATGCACATATGCAACATCTCAAATGAGAAATACATAATATGTGCTCTAATCTAAAATAGCTGAAAAATATATTCAAATCCACATTAATATCATGCAAAATAAAGATATTCAGGTATAACATGTAGATTTCTAAGACTCAAACACCAAAATCAATGCTAGATCTGATTTTCCAAATAAACCCACATAGGAGTAACCATAGATCAATAAGAATCCTCCAAACAACCATACAAACATGTAACTGTCTTCATCCAAAGCACCTTGAATGTAGTCTCATCACAGATCTACATACCACATATTTTAGTTAACATGTAAAACATGTAAAACATACAAAACCATCTCTATAAATCTCAAATCCATATAACCATCCAGACATTCACATCAAACATGTCATCTAAATAATATAATAAGCATAGATCTACAAACTCACAATTGAAATCAAGATTAAACTACAATGCAATAGGAAAACCAAGTTTTCTAAGAGGTTATAATATATGAAACATATCAGCTTCACAACTCACAAAGAGGTTAGTGGCTTACCTTCCAATGCTTTCATATGACCAAGGGCTAAAACCATGAAGCCAACATAAGTACTCCATTTTGTAGTTCAAACCAAGGATGTTTCTCCATGTGACCAAGATGTCTTTTCCCATCCAATGTGAACACCTTCTCGTTGTACACGACCACAAGGTAGAGGAACAAAACCACCAAACAAGAGAATACACCCATATTGGCAAACAAGAGCTCCAAGTTACCCAAACATAATCAACTCCATAAAGATCCATAACTAGGAGCTTTCAATGTCCAACATAGATCACATTGACAATATCCATGGCTTCCAATCTCACAAATTTGGAAAATAAAGTTAACTCATAGAACATTCATTACAACCCCACTAGCCTTCCAACAACCTTCCATTCCTTCTAACAAATTCCCACAAGTTTGCCAAGCTAAGAAATCAAAAAGAAGGAATACCCAAAACCTAGTTAACTTTCATCTCTGATACCAAATGGTGAGAAATAAATGAGTTCAATACCAATTGTTAGGAAATTCAATCTATCCTTATTCTTGTAGAGTAACACTACATTTAACTGTTCCCCATACTTTCTACATCTAAAGAGCTAATTTTATAGATGTGTGAAGATGTCTTAAGCCTAAAACAAGGCTTCTAAAGATGACTCTTCAATCCAAATGACCCAACCCTTGGAAATCCTCTATGAAATATGAAAGGATGCCTAATTTTAGCTCCAATACTTTCCCTCCAACTTGGGCACCCAAACTTGGAAGATAAATATTACATTAAGTACAACAAATGATAGAAAACCAAGTGGCACCTATTTCCTCATTCCAAGCTTCAACTTGGAGAATCCTAATAGTCACTCATTTATCCTTCCCTTTATCTTTTATTATCACATTCTAGGTATCAAAATGTGGGGAAAATAATATTAATTATTTATGTTCATACATCACCTTTACTATTGCTAATAGGTGGGCATCACCCCTTATGAGTATATTACAAACAATGGTGAGAATTAATATTACAAAATATCTTACCAAAACACCCTAAGTTCCTAGAGACACTTTCCAAAGATGTTGGAACCATGACATAGGATTTACAATGAAATTATAGATAAATCTTGGTATCCATTAAATGGGTGTGCTAAATCAGTATGACATCTAGGATTAAATAAAAACAAGTAAATCCTTCAATTATTTCAAAATTCCTATGTGCAAAACCTAGATGAGCAACAAGTAAATAAGGAAGTATTTTCTTAGGAATGGTATTCATGATATGGATTTAAACAAGAATCATGAGAAATGTAACCAAGTGTAGATAAAAAATGGAAAAGAGCTTGCAAATGGAATCTAGACTCAACCCGAGCACCTAAATTTCTAACAAATCTAGCTTTTAACCAGTTGCACCTACTCCATTTTCTTCCTAAAAGTCATCCCAATTCTACTTGCCCATAGTCTTTTCCTTCCTCTCATTTTTCATTTTTGAAATGAACCCCAAACATGTAGATTTGAGGATGGTCATGGGTCCTACTTTCCAGTGGTGCACCATTTTTGGTTAAACTCTACAACTTGTATACATATATTTATGGCATGGTATGGCCTTCACCTCAACACTTAATACATATTAGGACCAACTAGCCATTAATTTTTTTGGTCACCTCCTCCTACCAAGTTGTAGCATTAATTCTTGTCCTTTCTTGGTCACGTTTGCTCCTAGTTTTCCTTTCACTTTTTTTTTAATATATTTTATTTCTCTTCCATAGGGATCAATGGAATGACCCCTCTTTTAGTTTATCTTTTATTTTTTCTTCCTATTAACATTTGAATGAAATTTCTCGTTTTATTTTCTTTGTGAAGTGGCAATAATTTATTATATCTATTCTAATTTATTCTAATTTATTCTTACATATGATTTAAAAAAAATATTTTAGTCATTCCTAATGTGGACTTAGCTTGAATTAGGGTTATTATCAATTCTTTTAGAATTTAATTGAAAATGATGAAATAATTAAAATTGAATAGGTGGATAGGTTCTTAGGGTATTGTGTAACGATTAAAACAAGTCATGATAGACTCAATTAGGGGAAAAATATTTAAATATCACCTTACATATTTTAGACCTAGTTATATGAACCTATATTCAACAAAATATTATTGGTAAGGTCCTAACACGAAGATTGGAATTACAATCTTCCTCTCTCTATGGAACCAAATAATCCACCTCACTTGCACCTTAGGTACTTGTAATCAAACTGTATTCCTTGCACAATTCCACCAATCCAACATTAGTCAAAGTTAGTCCAAAAACATAATCAATGTATTAAACATTAATATATATAATACTACTTGGACATATTCACTAATAGTAGTCATCAATAGTTCATAAAACCATGCATATATGCACACATAGGTCCAATCAACATATTATCGTCACCAATTCCACCCCTTGTCCAAATTTCAATGGAACTATAAGGGAGTCTCATAAGAAAATAAAGGGGTTCCTAGGGGATGTGACAGTTACACACATATGGTCCAATACATAGGGTTGCAAAGGAAAAGCATGTGTTGGCAACACATAATGTAGGGAGTACTAAAGCATGTTTGAAGTAAAATCCTTAAAGAAAAATATGCCTTGAAGATGTTATAGAGGATTGTACTCTAAGGTATCTTAAGTGTTGGGTGTAGGATTTTTAAGGTTGATTCTTGAGCTATGTGTGATGTAGTAGTACTAAATCTATATCTTTGCACAAGATAGTTATGTTCTAAGCTAACACTTAGATTATGACTACACAAGAGTTCTAAAGAGAATGAATATTATTGGTTTGATGTATATGATTATACTCTAATAATTCACCTTTTCGTGAGGAGCAATATTCTCTATTGCATTTTGGTATGCATTAAGCAAGCATGTAGGAAAGTTGATGATGATGATATGATGGATTAGGGTATTTGTATTCAAATCAAGGGTATTATTTTAAATTACTATAATATTCACAATTACCAAGCTTGTAGTCTTTTAAGCAATGATAGTAATTATCTATGATTTTTTTCAGCAAATTATTTTCTTCAAATAAATATTTGCAATTTATGAGGAGGTTCCATGTGGGTGGATAACATATATAATTTTATTGAGAACTAGCATTGGATAAGATAAAATCTTGGGAATATTCATGTGTTTAATAATTATATTTGAAAGAAGATATAGGGCCATATCCCATTATATTAACATTAAAAAAAAAAACCAATACAAAGTTCTCAACAAAAAGTCTCTAAAAGGAAACAAAACTTGGTCTAACCAAAATATCCAAGCAACACTTAACCTCACATATCTCTTTTTAACTTGATATCAAAGTTCCATATTACATCTATCCTTTAGTTTTTTTTGGAGGAACACTTTTTCCTTTGCCCCACTAACCATTTTTTGCTGCCCAAATCTTATTGACTACTTTCTAAAAATATATTAATTAATAGTGATTCATCCCTATGGGAGGAAAACCCCTCCACATATGGACCAAAGGAGTTCAAAATAACCAGCTTGGACTATAATGGACATCCTCCAACACAAGATCCTCATTTAATAAAGAAAATAGTCAATTAGTCAATCCCTTTCTCTTGGAAGGAAATGAAACATATACTAAATGTTTATCCTTATGTTTGGAAGCATACAAAGAAAGAGAATTCCTCTCTAAAGAAATAATCTTATCCTCTTGTTGTAGAAGAGGTGTTACCAAGGCCTCAATCTCCTACCATAAGTCAATCCAAGAGTGGTGAAGGCTCAGCCCCTTACCACCAAGTGGCTTTTATAAAAGAATTGTTGTTGAAAATTTCTAAAAGAAAGGTTGTCCCTTTTTGGACAAAGAGAGGCAAAATGATCATATTTAAAACATCTACAACATTGAAAATGAATATTAACATAATCTAAAACTTGAATCCAAGAGCTTCCATTATTTTTTATTATATGATCATATTAAAAACATCTAAAACATTGGAAATGAATATTAACATAATCTAAAACTTGAATCCAAGAGCTTCCATTCTTTTTTATTGTTAAGAATTAGGTAATGCCCTATCAAAGTCCATTTATGCGCAAATTCGAGAAAAGGTAGTGTCGGAGATCATGGAAGTTTCAAGAGAAGCATATTGAGGTTTTCCGATGGAGATGCATGTCATGCTCAATCTAGAGTCATGTCAAAATTGTAAAGATAATGAAGGCACACCCAATCAGGGATGCAGAGAAAGAATCAAATAAGGGATACCCATGGCTTCCTAAAATCATGGGGATGAAGAGAAAGAATCATGCAGAGGATTGAAGAAGGGATACCCGTGGCTTCCTAAAATCATGGCTAGCACTTATAATTTTAGAGAGTTGCATTATATAAATTAAAGAGTGATGCTTCCCCTCATCCACTCAACGACTTTCCATTGAAGTATTCAAGGATTAAAATGCTCGGACATCAATGGAATAACTTGACTCCAGAGTTGTGGGGGCATGGAAATTAATATAATCTAGAACACCAAGAGGACTTAAAAGCCTGCATTCCAAAGATGGCTTGTGATTTACAACACGTTACATTCATCTTGTGTTTGCATTGGCTTATGAGGTGCACCAGGCTTCGGAGGTAGTGCCGGGCTTTTGGATTTTAAAGATTTAGTCTTTTGTTTACCAGAAGAAAATAAAATGGACTGTCAATTTGATGAAATAGAAGAAAATAAAATGGACTGTCAATTTGATGAAATATTAGTCTTCTGTTTACAATTTGATTAAAGATTTATCTTCTGTTTGCCAGAAGAGTCTGAATTTAAGTTTGTGTTTGCATTGGTTTGTGGGGTGCGCCAGGCTTCTGCTATAGTGCAATACAGAAGCGACGCGCGAAGAACCTGATAGCAAGCTACCGTTTGGTCCTTCCCCCTTAAGAAATTAATTTAATATCGTGTGGTTCATTGAACCACGTATCAGATATTAAACTGATAAGAACAGATACTACACTTGATCTTAGCCAAAAGGCCGAGAAAGGTATGCTTTTCATCTTCACTTCCTCCTCTCTTTCTATGCGTCTTCTCTTCCCTTCTCCCTACCTTGCCTACATGTGGGATAAATGTGTACGAATTTCGACCCTCTTACTGCCTTTTTCTCTACCTTTCATAGGAAGCTCTAGACGTTCTTCCGTTGCTACCGAATCGTTTTTTCAACTTTAAAGATAGCATTCATGCAATATACGGAATCACTTCCTTGGACTTAAGTCAGGGATATGGCATCAAACATTTCCTCTGATTTAGCCGCCGGATTTCAAATTCCTAAATCTACCTTTCCTGTAGAGCTACAGCTGTGCAGAAATGCTGTCCCTAATTCACAGCAGATTATTTTCTTACACTTGCTTTGTGCCAATTGTAGGTGACAATGAAGAAATAGAGTTTCTAATGTTGGTGAAATGCTCCTCCTGTTCTAGTATTAAAAGGCGGCTTCAGAAGAATATGGGATCAAAACTATCAGAAGGTTCGTTCTTCTGAGGCTTTCATGGGGTTGGCAGACCTGATTAAGATCACAATATTAGGGAAATACTTGAGGTTGCATTCAAAATGTTTATTTTTATTCGAGATCTACAACTCACAGATAAGATCACTTCCCGCTCCCACCTTCTGGCTCAAATTGATGGCTACATTTTTGCTCAAAAATGCAATCAAAGCTTTAGGAAAAAGGTCTCCTATGAAAGGGAAAATGTTGCATAGACTATTCTGAAGGATTAGAGTTGTATATATTTCTAGCTTATATGATGTTCTCTTTTTCAAACATGGCATGCCTTAACACTTGAAGGATATTTATGAATCAATGAGTTTCATGAAAATTTTACATGCCTGAAAAGATCAACTACCAAATTTAGCCCCTGCAAATTCAACTCAACAATTACAAGGCATGGTTACTTGTTTTAGTTGATAGATTTCCCAATGCTATAAATTATTTCAAAATCTCTGAGAATTTATTTATTTTCCAAGCATTTCTATTGATGGTCATAAATGCATATTTTAGGTTTTTGAAAACCGCGACAAATTTCAAACTCTTACAATTAGATTGGCCGAAATTTTATAAAGTTCAAAACAAACATGATCAATTCATGGAATTCACTGTGTGCACATGGTATACATCCTACCTAGGAGAGGACAGCTTTGTAGGGGTGGAATCTACGTTTATTGTTAACATGTATTGTTTATTTTATCGATTACTATTTTTAAATTACATAATAAGGTAGATTTCATTCTCCGAGCATTATTCACAGCAAAGCGAATTTATATTGTCCATATTTTTCTGCAATTGTGAGAGATTTCACAGTTTTGATAAGCAAGATGTTCAATAAATTGGCTAAAAAAGGTAAACAATTAAAATTTGTCATTTTCAAGACAGTTTTTCTAAAAATGTGATACAGAATTAATCAATTTTAATGGTTGCACAATGAACATAATGATTAACCTTGCCAACAGTATTGGCTACCTCAAAAAAATTATAATCAAATATATATTTTATCGACTGACAACGGCTGGGAATTCCCATCGGGATTGCAACATAAGCTAACTTACCACTTACAGTTTTGCCAATTAACACTTGAGAAACTTGATTTGGAATTGGAGTATGAATTTGGATCTTAGAATAGAATTAGAAAATTTACACTAGATTTATGTTTTAATAAATAGCCCAAGAGTTTGTGTTTTCAAATTGAAAAAGTTGCATTTCATTTCCTTGATGAGATTTGATTTGATGCTAGCTATGAAGAGCTGAATTGTAGTTATTGGTTGATATTCAATTTAGGTTCCATAAAGTCGGTCATGGATGCCACGCTTATTTTGAGAGATCTCAAGAGTTTTTGGGAGGAATGTTAGACTATTTCCTTTAATTCAAAATATTAGCCTACATGTGCATAGGAAACATGTGACAGAAAAAATGCAGGCAAAGAGGAGAAATACAGATGAAGCTCTGATTTTATTAAAATGACTTGCTTGCCTTTTATACAGCAGAGGTCTGAATCTTATATTCGGAAATAGACTGGACTCTAATCATACCACAAATTAGGGGGTTTATTGACAAAACGAGACTGGACTAATTTCACTAATTTAGCATGTATTAACTGAATCTGCATAATCTCGAGAATCAGTGATGGTAACAAATTATTCCAACACTCCCGTTTTAGCCAAAATCTATCATTGTTATTAACTTTTTATAGTTCTAGTCTTCTCAATCTACCATTTATGTTTGAGATTGGGAGACATTTAGCGAGCATGTCAACAACATGCTTTCAGTGCCACAAAACTTCAGCTTCTCTTCACCACCTTCAGTTTTCTTGCAAATAAAGTGGTGTTAGATTTTTATTTGTTTCATTCTCACATGGAACTTCAGATTTTCTATGCAACTCTGATTATCATAAGTTATGATAGTAGGTGGTGGTGGCTCATATCCTAAATCTTTAAGCAACTTCTTTATTGCTTGTGTTGCTACTTATGTTCAATCTTTGTGAATACAAAGTAACTGTCAGTTACCTATTGCTTCCCAGCTGACACAGCCATTTCCAATCTCAAATCTCTTCTCCTATCAACATCACCCACCCAATCAGCATTACAGTACCCAAGAATTGTAATGGCACAGTTTCCCTATCATAAAGTTCTAGACAACCAGAAGCAGTTTTTGAATTCACCATGTGCACATGGCATACATCCTACTTAAGAGAGAGCAGCTTTGTAGGGGAGGAATGGTGATGAAGAGAGCTAATTATTTAAAGCCATCTTTGTTTATAATTAATATACTATGAGGATGATAATCTTTTCCTAATGTTAGTCTAAATTAATTAAATAAAAATTAATTAAATAAATTCATATAATTAGAAAGGAATTAACTTAGATTAAATTAAAAATACGGGAATTGATAATTGAATAATAAATATCATATTAAGATATTAATAAAAAAGCAGAGTGACCCTCCAACAATATAAGAACCAGATTGATTTTTCCTAGGACAAAGTCAACAGATTGGATAGTGCCTTCAATAGCTTGAGTTCCATCATTTATGGAATCATGAATAAAGCAATTTTCAGTACAGTGTCTGGAATGTCAAAGGTAAGAAAAATGAAACATAGAATAAATGCAAACCAAGATGCTGAAATGTCGAATGAAGAAAAGGTTGGTGATGAGGTGGACCCCGGGAGAAATGATCTAGAACTATTAAAAAAGGAATCGGACCTAATTAACTCTCAAAAAGAATAGTTTGGTTTTTTTGTTGTTTCTTTGTTTTGGGGGCCTGTGTGCCTTTCTCTCGTTGGCCTATGTGCCCTATTGTTTCATGTTTTAGATTGTTTCTTATTTTTTGTTGTTTTTCTGGTTGGCCTATAGGTTTGGTTATGGTTTGAACTAGTGGTCAGTTGGCCTGCTTTATTGTTGTTGTTTTGTTTTGTTTAGGAGTAGGGCCCTTTCCTTGCTTTTTAATAAAAAAAAAGAAGAAGAGTGACCTTAGTTATGGGAATAATTGTGAAGAATAGATCTGACGTAGCTTACTAAATTTCACTCACCTGTCTAGAAAATGCTTTGGAACTGTCATAGTCTCTAACTTTTGTATAGTTTGATCCTCTAGTTTTGGGTTTCACACAATGCAGATTCATCATATAATACATGAATCTCTGCTCTTCAATTAATTGGACTCTAATCTCTACTAGCTACTAAAGGTTGGCAGTATTGTAAAGGTTGGCAGTATTGAAAAATACAATGGGGAAGTTGTTGGACCACAAGGTTCAATTCCTCTTAAGAAGAAAAAATGATGCACTCTCAATTTGATGAAAGAGTAGTCTTATTACCAGAAAAAAGACTGAATTTAAGTTTGTGTTTTGCATTGGTTTGTGGGGTGCGCCTGGCTTCTGCAGTAGTGCAATACAGAAGCGACGCGCGAAGAACCTGATAGCAAGCTACCGTTTGATCCTTCCCCCTTAAGAAATTAATTTAATATCGTGTGATTCATTGAACCACGTATCAGATATTAAACTGATAAGAACAGATACTACACTTGATCTTAGCCAAAAGGCCGAGAAAGGTATGATTTTCGACTTCACTTCCTCCTCAATTTGTATCAGCCCTCTCTTCACTTCACTCTGCCCCGCCTAGATGTGGGATAAATATGCCTCTACAAATTCTGCAACTCTTTTCCGTCTGAAGAATCATTTCAACCCTCTTACTCTGCCTTTCCTTCTCCTTACAGGAAGCTCTAGACGTTCTTCCTTTGAACTTTAGGAAGAGGGTATCCCATGAAAGGAAAATGTTGGACAGACAAAGCTAAATATTTGAAGGACATCTTTGAATCAATAAGTTTGATGAATAATTTACATGCCTGAAAAGATCAACCATTAAATTTAGCCCCTGCAAGTTTCACTCAACAAATACAAGGCATGGTTACATGTTTAAGTGGATAGATTTCCCAAGGCTTCAGTAAATTGGGATAAATTATTTTAAAATCCCTTAGAATTTATTTATTTTCCATGCATTCCTATTGATGGTCATAAATGCATATTTTTTAGGTTTTTGAAACATACCGAATTTCAAACTCTCACTTGAGGAAAAATGTTCTTTTGACAGATAAATATTATATCAGTTCCCCTCCCAATTATAAATGACAGCTACTCAAGAATTACAATGGCACAATTTTCTTATAATAATGTTCTACACAAACATGATCAGTTCATGCAATTCACTGTGTGCACATGGTATACACCCTACCTAGTAGAGAACAACTTTGTAGAGGGGAATTAACATATATTGTTTATTCTATTAATTACTATTTTTTAAATTATATAGTCGGATGGATTTAATTCTCCGAGCATTATTCACAGTGATCAAATTTATATTTCATATTTTTCTGCAATCGCGAGAGATTTCATAGTTTTGGTAAACAAGATGTCCACTAAGTTGTCTAAAAAAGGTAAACAATTAAAATTTGTCATTTTCAAGACATTTAAATAAAAAACGTAGAATTAATAATTTTAATGGTTGCACAATGAACTTGATGATTAATCTTGCCAACAGTCATTGCCAAAAAAATCTACAACATAAAAAGGAACATAACCATTTATTTGTTTCACTCATTTGTGAAACATAATTTTAATTTTTCTTAGGTTCATCTCTTAATAGTGGGAAGATACTTTACTTTAAATGTTTTTTCGGGTCAATTTTCTCATACATTGATGAATCAATTTTTCATTTGATAGATTACATGTATATCTTCATTGTTGTGGCCTTCAAACATTTATTTTGTGCCTTTTGATGGCATAGTTCTTCTTGTAGTTGGGGATTATGAGGATGTTTATGAGGATGCTTTAACTAATGAAATGGCTAGTGAGGAGACAAATGTTTGGTGGGGGGAGGAAGTGTAAAAACCCCATTTCGAACACAACATTTTTTTTTATATATATAAACAATGCACAACTACCAACTTAACTAACCAAACATATTCCATGTAAAATAGAAGTGTTAATTTCAATAGCTTTGCATTCACCTTGGTGGTGTCAAAAACCAACACCACTACTTATATTCTTACACTCAAACCTATGGTAAGGTCCCAAGGACAAGGTCTTTCCTAGACCTACAACCTAAGGCTCGAGGGTTCATGATGACCTTACCTACATATCCCCTCGTGGGAATTAGAGGCTTCATAGTTCACCCCACATGTAAGCTATCAACTTAATAAATTATAATTTAATGATAATAACTTAGCCATCAAGTGTTGGGTCCATACTAAAAATTACCAAGCAACAGTGTACAAACATTCACAATATTTACAAGGGGCATATCATACCATAATCCCAAAGATCATACACAATGTAAGTCACAAGCATACCTCCATATACACGAGTTAAATAGCTCATACACATCACTAGTATAACAGTGACTGGATCATACACAAATCATAAGTATAATGGTGATTAAATCATGTACATCACAAGTACAACAATGATTGTCTCATACACATATCACATTTACATTAGTGATTGGTTCCAACATATATCACAAATACGCAGTGACAAGTTCTAACGTACATCACATATACTTACTAATGAGCTCCACCATACATCTCGAATACACAATAATGAGCTCCAACATACATCACAAATACCTAGTGACAAGCTCCATCATACATCACATACATAGTGACATGCTCCAACATGCTTCACATACACATAGTGACAAGCTCCAACTTACATCACATTCACAATGGTTGATTAAGACATCACAATGGCTACACATGTCCATAATGCATCCCAGATAGAAAGAATATCAGTGCATTGTGCACTACATTGTGGGTCATATCCTTTCTTATGGTCTTTAGGTCCATTGGACCAATGGGAAGAGGATTCAGTGCATCACATGCTACACCGCGAGTTCGTCCTCAACCCCACAAGGCTAAGTATACAGTTTAACAATTGGGAAGGGGATTCAGTGTATCCCATACTACACCATGGGTTTGTCCACCATCCCAAGGGTTTCCCCAAGTAGTGAACCCACCAAACCTAGTGGATTCTGACTTCAATCACCTATAGGCTATCAACAACAAGTCTATCCACCTAGGAAGAAGTAGCTCTTGACATATACGACCTTGCGACCTTAGTGATATTGCCAACTATCTTCTTTTCAATCCTAGGTAACACTTGGCATCAATCACTTCCATGCTTATTAGTGATAGCCAGTGAACCCTATTAATACGTGGTTAGCTCTAGATTACCGTTAAATGGGTCCCTACCCATTCAACTACTACAACTATATCATAATCATGGTAGCTCGCTACCTACACCTTTGTGAACTAGGTGAATTTTGACTAATCCCTAGTAGTAGCCTAGACATCGATCATTGACACAGTCCAATGACTACCTGTCACTGCTCAAAAATCTCAAAGGTTCACTCTTGGGTGGGTCATACATAACATGAATCATAATCACAATCAACAGATACACGAGCCTATGCATAAAGACCTCTAGATATGGATTTGAATTACACAAACGTACATAAGAGATACATGGAACCAACACGAGATGGAATTTTCCCAACATATACATATAGTCAAATACCCATTATAAAGTATTTAAGTCCCTTACTTCATTCTATTTAATAGAAACCTATTATGTATTAAATATAAGATTAAATTCCCTTAACTTGATCATGCCCATTCAATACCCATTTTAGCCTCAAACCGAGGCTTATGGAGGAGGAAAGGTCAAACCATGTAGGAACAATCCCAACATTTAGGAGTTGTCCTCCCTAAAGCCTCCCCCTATGGACTTAAGGTCACAAAGACATCCCTTGCCCAAGGACCGCCTATGTTTCCACTTCCAAACAAATCAAAGTCACACGTAGTTCTCCTCACCACATCTCTCAAAGGATTCCTACCCATCGTTTCCCCATTTAGCAAACCTATACCACGACAGTCTCATCAATGTATGCAAAATTCTCAATTTAAATCGCATCATAGATATTATTCCTAACTCAATGCAAGCATAACACATTAATAATATGACCATTAATATCCTTGATGTTCTAATTTGTTTACCTTATGGTGCAACCCCATATTCTGGTAATATTCTAGTTCATAGATTAGGTAATTTATTTATACTAAGTATGACCATGATGGTCAACAACAAGGTCTCAAGAGATGTTAGATAACATGATCTCATAGGTTTATGTCTTAACTTAATCTCAATGAAATCCTCAAATTAGATGAAAATCATCTTCCATTTGGTATGTACTCATATGTTTTTACATTACCACCCTTGAACCCTTCTCTGAAGTCCTATGATATTTCCCATATGGGGGTTCTTATACTTAAGATATCAATATAGATAGTTATGGTACCACTAAGTAAAGTCACCCTTACAATATTATTCAACCAAGAGCCAAGGTGCATATTGTGTACATATCTAATTCCTGGTTAATCTTATAGGGTCATCTTGCAAATAAGGATTTGATCTAGAATTATTTTCCACCTTATATCTCTTAAAGTTCAAACATAAAGTCATTCAAATAGTTAACCCCTAATTATAGTTATTTTTCCCAAGGTTAGGTTGACTGCTTAACAAGAAATGCTCTTTGTTTGTAGAAATCATACTTATCACTAGACCGATACACTATGCCATAGTGGATACATAAACATGAAGTTACATTATTGTAATAAAAATACCACATCCAAAAGCTATATTCTTTATACTCTAATGCAAAGTCATGTAAGGTTTTATTTGGTTAACCCCCAAGGATGGACAACACCCCTTAGGCATAACATTTAGAGTTGGGATCTCTTAATATTCTAACTAAGCATTCCTCTAATGTACTAGAAGGTATCATTTACAATATGGCACCCTTCAATCTCAACCCATTCACCAAGGATGTACCAAGATGAAGGCAAGGTTGTCAAGTTTATACCAATGTTATGATCTTAATAACGAAGTATAAATTTTACATTTTTTACATGATGGTTTGTCAATATCGATGAGTTTAAAGTTTGAAATTTGATTTAGAGTTCCTTGATGGTGCATAATAATTTTATCATTTTTGACATTTATACATTAGTAATAGGGAGCCTACAATAAACATGAGTGGTAACCTTGAATTACCATCATAGTGTGCTATGTTTATAATACTATATTCAACTCTCCAATAGATCTTGAAATCAATAATGGCATATTAATGTCTCACTGTTTTATGATTATTATGACTTTAATTAGAAGCCATCCTAAGTAATCTCTACTCATATAAAATATACCCAAATTAGTTACCAACATTGCTAGAATCAAATTCATTTAATTGGAGCTAATGGTTATGTAAATTTTCAAGCTACTAGTATCATACTACATCTAATGGGATTCTCTGGCTAACTTTTTAGTTTTTCTTTGATGATGTGCGGTCTTAACTAACATTCTCAAGCATCCTCGAGAATTCATCACTATTTTACATTTCAAACTTAGAGAAACATTGACCTTTCATTTGGTTTTGTTGAGACACAAATAAATGTTTAGTTTCATTTCAAGGAACCCAAAGTATAGGAAACCCTTCCTACCTAATTTGTAAGTACAAAAATGCTTAGAACCCACATACTTGAACTTCTAGTTTCACATGGCCATTATGAATGAGTTGCATAGATGTCCTTTAAACATGGTAGTCAATCTATTCTATTCAATAGGAGAGTGAAATATGTGTAAGACATTTTACACAATGAGAATGAAGTGAAAATGTATAATTAAAATATCTACTTAGCTTTTTCAAAGGATTATTCTACATATACGACTCCAGTAATTCCCCAAGTATTCCCAATTTCTTCAAATCTGCTCTCACGAGCTCTTACTGGAACTCTAGCGTAGGTAGGGAGGATGTTGTCAAAGCTAGAGAAAATGAGCTCCTCACCAGCCAATTGCATTTTCCTAAAGGTTTCTACAACCTTTTCAATAAATTTTTTTTCAGAAGTATCCTGCAATCTTTTCATTTCATGAGACTATGTTGTGCCTCCATACTCCCACACCATAGTAAGATCTAGCGAAATCTCCTTCCAAGAGTTTGTGATCTTCCTGCATTCTCCTCTATTAACTTTCCCACCCCTTCAACTCCTCTTTGTCTGTGCCATCTCTACCTGAATGCCTCTCTATCCTCCATTTTCTCCTCTACTACATAGCCTCCAATTCCTCTATACTCTCTTTCTCCTCTGTGTGTTCCACCATTCTCTATAGTCTTCTCCTGTTGACCTTTGTTGCTCATGTATCTCTTTTTTTCTTGAACCAAGCCCATCCTTTGCATTTATTTTCCTCCTCTTTTCACACAATTTTTTGTTTTTCCATCCATTTTTCCCTCTGCGTTCCCTCTCCATCCCTGTTTGGCCTCCTCTTTGCATAGTTTTCCAAATCTATGTGTGTATCCATAATGGAGGGGTCATGAGAGGTCTAAAATATTCTATGTCATTCTTATGCATACACTCTCTCCCTCTTTTTTTTTCCCCTTTGAACCAATCTAGAATGCCCCATTATGGGAGTTGTAAGGGTTAAAAAATTTCTAAAGGCATCTTATTTTCTATGCAACCTACCATTGGACAGCTCCAAGGCATGGATGTCATACCTTAATTAATGCACACCATTCTTATAAAATCACCTCTGGGTGGGTGCATAGAGATGGGTAGCCAATTTGTGGCCACTTTCAAAAAACATTTTTGAAAATTCATAACACAAGCACATTATAACGTGAGTGTGTTATAATACACTTGCATTATGGCTTGGTGTGTCGAGCATGAGGCTCAGCCACAATGAGCCCATAACATGAGGAGCACTTTATAACATGCTCGTGTTATGGCTTGGTGTGTTGAGCTTGAGGCTCGGCCACAACGAGCCCATAACATGAGTGCATTATAATGCACTCACGTTATGACATGTTAAAAGCAAAAAAAAATTGAAACTCACTCATTCTTCATTTCCACTGTGTTTTTTGTTGTGCCCACAACCAAAACGCCTATTTTTTGTGCTTGCGTTCTAGGAGGAGATATTGTGTAAAAATCTTCACCAACGGTTGCTATTTCTTCGTAAGGATGGTGCCATGACGAGGAGGAGGTGTGAGAGGCAAGGATTATTTTCTTTTTGTTTTGAATTTGTTAGTTTTAGGTTGTATTTGATATATATTTTTTTGAATTTGTAGGAGATGCAAATCAACCTACAAACCCTCAAAATCCTCAACAAGAAGAGCAACCAAATCCTCAAGAACAAAATACTCAACAAGAAAATCAACCTCAACGACAACCTCCTCCACTAATCACTCAACACCCTCGTTGCACTCAACAAAATTTAATGAGTGCAATT
Organism: Sequoia sempervirens; assembly: GCA_007258455.2. Classification (NCBI taxonomy): domain Eukaryota; kingdom Viridiplantae; phylum Streptophyta; class Pinopsida; order Cupressales; family Cupressaceae; genus Sequoia; species Sequoia sempervirens. The sequence continues at coordinate 21,884 of VDFB02041363.1, forward strand.
GGGAACAACAAAAAACAAATTAAGGATTTAATCAGTAGGTTGAGTGATCCAAATGGTTCAACCGCAAAAAGAATGACCCTAGCAAGTTCATTGAAAGATATGCTAAAAAATGTATATTCAATTAGTAAACAAATAACTAGATGGCAAGATAGGAGGCAGAGGGCTAGGGCTTATTATGCGGATAAACTATCATATAAAGATGTAAAGGATTTTGAAATTAAAAGAGGTGATTTGTGCTCATTATTCACTGACCCACACACAAATCAAAATCTTACCCTCAATGCGAAGAGGTTTGCTATTCATTGGTGCCACCACCAACAGATTAGGAACTATTTTTATGATAGGTGGTACATGGTCTTTGATTACCCACTGTGCAACAATTGTGAAGTCCCACAATATTTTCTTTGGAAACTATACAATGAGTTCATATTGAAAAAAATCCCAAATTATTTTGATATGAGAGACTTCTAGGGGAGAGGTGGGGGGTCGGCTTAGGATAGAACGGGTGCATAGCCAGATCCTACACATCAAGGGAGACGATCTCTTGCTAGGCCATCTCGTGAGCACGTTGTTATGCCTTCCATCATGAAGGAGAGTGCTGACATAGAGACATTGTAGGCGATGAACACTTTGACCCAGAGTGTCATCCATCATACTAGCCCTATTCTATAGTGCCATCCAGGGGAGTCTTCGAGTGGTGGCCTTCGAACCCATGTGTGTCAATCTTGCAAGGTGACTTGTTCATATGACCCCACTGACACTCATGAGGCTGCTACATAGGATTCGTATATAGCTATGGAGATGGAGAGGGCAACTGACATTTTGCATGAGGTGTATGGTATTGATAGTCAGGTAAAAGTTAACATGTTCATTGAATTTAATTTATTAAATATTTATTTTGAAATGCAAGATTAGCTAATTTAGTTTTATGATTTTAATAAAATTGCAGGGTCACAGTGTTGAGATTGGATACACCGGCCCTACACCTACTTATTTCTGTAGTACACCTATTGGTGGGGTATGTAACTAGTAAACAATTATAAATTTATTACATGTTAATAGCATTGTTTTATGAATGGTATTTTAATATGTGATTTTGGATGTTGAACAGGCTAATATTGGATGTTTCCAAGGAACACCTCCCAGTGCTAGTGGATTTACTCAAACCTACACGTAGGTAATAGAATAAATAGTTTAACTAATGAATTGTACTTAATAGATTTTTGTAGTTTATATTCATATCGTTGATTACGTTGCATTGCACATCATCCAAACTCAAAGCATTACTTCGCATTCCATAACTAATAACTAGATGTTGATAGATGGCAAAATTTCAACTACAATATAGTTGTTTAGAAAGTTAACATAAGTAGTGATGCAATTACTTCACATAGCATAAGTAATAAGTCTAGAAGTAGCTTCCAATTGCATTTTCTTGTCATGGCATTCCATGAGACCACTTTTTACTGTTCGACATCTTTTCAAACAGTTCACCTTGTCTATACTATGGATGCTTGGAAGGAATATATAAAAGAATAATAGTAAGCAATAGCATAGACAAGGCAATGATTTTTTTGAAAAATTGCCTCAAAGAAATGTGGTCCATCACCATGAGACCTAAATTATTTGATGCACTTTTTCAAACACCTCACCGACTTTTCTGTGCTACCACATTTTCCATACATGTCTACCAAAGTATTTTATCAAACACTTCATTTCCTCACTACTATGACTAAAAGCTTAAAAAAGGTGTTTTCCAACAAATTGATGCAATGCAGGGTAGTCAAATAACTGAACTTCATCATTCAAAAGGATTCGATCCACTTTGCAACTCAAAAACTCAATTCTTCCTTTGTTTTCAAACTTCTACCTAGTCTTCCTAGTAGGTCAGCCAACCCACTTCTCCTATCAAAACTTTCAATTTTCTCAAACAATCTTGTCAACAAATCCCCAAATCAGGCACCCATCATGGCGTACTTTCACATATCAAAAACTCAATACCAACTCCTTTGGATCAATGATATTTTATTAGTTTTCTCCTTCAATCTCTCCAACAACTTACATCGATGGATCATATCATTTTTAAACATTTCTCAACCTTTCCAACTTCCTACAACAACTCAATAACCTCTACAACTACTTTGACCCTTAGCTTTCCATGCCTTTATGCCTTTTTTGCATTTTTACAACATTTGAAATTGACAACTTTGTCAATATTTTGCAATTTTGCACTTTATGCCTAAATTAACTAAGACTATTACAACCTCCAAAATGGCTATTTAAGCCTTATTACATCATCAAAACACCTTAACCAATTCAAACTCCTAAATTTTCGTCATGGAGGCATGTGCTTGCAAACATGCACCTGCACGACAAACTATGGATGCTTGGAAAAAAATCTTTCAAAGCATAATAGTAAGCAATAGCATAGACAAGGCAGTTAGTAGTTTGAAAAAATGCCTCGAAGAAATGCAGTCTCATGGTGATGGAATTCCATTCCATCACCATGAGACCACATTTCTTTGAGGCATTTCTTCAAACAACTCACCACCTTTTCTATGATACAACATTTTCCATACATGTGTATCAAAAGCATTTTATCAAACTACTCGCTTCCTTGCTGCTATGGTGAAAATCCTAAAATAGGCGCTTTCCAACAAACTATGGATGCTTGGAAAAATATATATCAAAGCATAATAGTAAGCAATAATACCATAGAGAAGACAATGAACTTTCTGAAAAAATGCCTGAAAGAAATGCGGTCTTATGATGGAATGCCATGACATGCATTTGTTTGTAATGGCATTCCATCACCACTAGACCCCATTTCTTTGAGGCATTTTTTCAAATAGTTTACTGCCTTCTCTATGGCACCACAATTATCTTACATGTCTACAAAAGCATTTGATCAAATAGTTCATTGGCTTGCTGCTATGGGTAAAATCCTAAAAACACATCCTTTCGAACAAGATATGGATAGGGAAAATAGTAAGCATGATAATCAGAAATATATATTTTGATAAGTACTCAAAATTTTGTTCATTATCTCATACATTATAATTCATGACATGGATCACTATTGTAGTTTTTTTGATTGAAATAATTATTTTTTTATTTTTAGATGTTGCAAGTCGAAACACCTCTGAATGTGACAAGGGCAATAGAGATCGGTGTTTCATCTGCTATACAATCCTCGATGGCTCTGATAGGGGAGGTATAAGGAAAATTAGTAAATTTACATTTACATTTTTTGTTATAGATGTTAGTGAAAAATAAAACCATTATTGATTCATAGTTTAATTTCTATTTGGATTGTTTATACAGGGCTTTAGCACACCTCAGCATGTGCATGTGAATATTTCCTTCGTGGAGAGTAATCATGAGATGGTGGTAAGTGATTATTTTGTTAAATATATCATTTTTTATAATGTAATTTCTATATATTAATGTCTTTACTTCTTATTGTAACAGTTAAAACTTCATCATGAACTAAACACTAGGAGGATCAGCAGGAGTACTCCTCGAGTGCAACACAAACGAGTGACAGACCTATTATCATCCGATCAACAAGAAAAGGGAAAGAATTTATTTACAGAGCATGGAGAGCAATGACTTTTGATTCCAGAGCCCTTTGTTGTATGCCTACGTGGCAGTTTTGTACATATTTTGTATTGGATATATTTGACATTAAATGCCTATATGGCATTCTCGTAAACCTATCTGGCTATTTTTTACCTATATTTCATACTTATATCGACATATATTGATGTATGCCTACATGGCTATTTGGTTAATACAAATATTTTTTTATCGATGGTGTC
>VDFB02041364.1:0-20334 GCA_007258455.2 Sequoia sempervirens
TCATGACAAGTGTGTTAAGCCTATCACATGAGACAACTAACTCATAACTACCTTGTATAATGTAAAGTCTAGATAAGACAATCAAGACTTCTAGAAGAAAGCTTATATCATAAGTAAACTTAACATGTGAACTAAGTCCTCTAAGTCCCTAGTAAATAATTAACTAGGTACAATAATTTATTTACACCGACACCCCCCTTAAATGCAACTCAAGGAGGAACAAACCAATGCAAATATGCAAAAGATGGGTCCTGACAACAAGGCCTGATGAGGTACCCATGTAGAAAACAAAAAAAACTCTCACAAACGAAGAAAAGGAGAAAAACCCTGTGAAATAAAAATCCTCTCCAAAAGAGAGAAAAATATGAAATGAAAACTGAGGAACGAAGGAGGACTCATCAAGATCCCCCAAGGATAACTTCCTTCACCCCTGTTGGGAATAGGATGCCATTTAATTGCAATCCTGAACATATTTCATGTATCTTCGAAGTCCTTGGAAAGTGTTCCCCAACACTAGGATTAGAAAGAGATTAAATTCGAACGAAATGAACATGTAAATTGACATTTGTGATTATTCCTAAATGATAGGAACATGTGGGGATGTCCAAGAAGAGGTCCTACAAGATAGGAGCACATGGGGCGCCCACATAGAAGGTGGAACCCACCTTGCTTCAATTAACTGTTTGGAGGATTGATAACACTTTAGTAATGCATGTTTTGATCCTACAAATTAGGGATTGATATTTACATGAGTGGAGTGGCACTATTAGTTCAATTCAGTTATCTTTAGTTGCATGTAGTTATTTTGAGTTGAATGCTAGTTGACTTGAGTTGACTTGAGTTGCATGACTAATGACTTGAGTTGCATGACATATAACAGGTGGATACTTTTAGTTAAGTGGGGATGATCAATCATGCATAATGTTTGCATAAATTGGTGGAGAGATATGTTTCAGTTAACTAAGATTGACTTGGGTGCACCTTGGGCGCCCAAGTTGACATCTTTCAGTTAACACATTTTGCATGAGAAGATATTTACAAGCCTCAGTCAAGTGGGCCCATTCTTGGGCGCCAACTTTGAGGTGAAGTTTACATGATATCTTCTTGACCAAAGTTCAGTTATGTGTTCAGTTTGGGGTGCCTAAATTGAGGAAGACTTTGGTTTGACTTCAAATTACATTGTGGAACTTTACTTGCCCAATCTAGGAATAGATTTTTGTGAGGAGCTTTATGCTCTTGTATTCTACAACTCTTATGATTTTACATGCTCATATATTGTCTATTAATTGCAACAAGTGTATGAGAGTTCTATGAGAGTTTATTATAGGTTGTGAAGAAGGATTGTTGAAGGCAAGGAAGCATATCAATAAAGGATTGATACAATATTATTGTAATATTGTTCTAAGGTTAAATAATACAAGCACTATTGATTTTGGTGGAGTTTTTTCTCGAAAGGGTTTCTCTACGTATATGCTGTGTCACTTCTATCTCGTTGTCTCATTCTTCTACAATCTTCTGTCTCTTTCTACAATTGGTAAAATTGATCTAAACATATTAATCATACACAAAGAATTGTGACAAAGAACACTTAATTAAATCTACAGTCTCATAGTTTTACAAGTTTTAAGCTACAATATTACCTTCATTTTCAACATTTGGTATCAGAGCTAATGGTTGGTTAGGGTTTGGGACGCCTTTCTCTTAAAATTTTGAAGGGTTTTTGGCTGTAGTGGGAGCTTTTACTATTGTGTTATTGCAGATTTGTAAAAGAAGTGTGTTACAATGAGTTCTACTTCTCGTCTAGATATTGAAAGATTCAGTGGATCTAGTTATGAGATGTGGAAACTAAAAATGGAGGATCTCCTTGAAGAGAGACAACAGTGGTTAGTTGTTTGTAATGAGAAAAATCCATCTACAACGATGTGAGATGAGGATTGGGCTAAGCTTGATAAGAAGGAAAGAGGGACCATAAGGTTATGTCTTGCTAATGTTGTTCTCTTGAATGTTTCAGATGAAGCTACCACATATAAATTATGGAAGAGGATAGGTGATATCTATCAAACCAAAAGTCTTAGTAATAAGTTATATTTGAAAAGACAACTGTATTCTTTAAAGATGAAAGATGGTGATTCTGTTGCACATCATTTAAATGCTTTCAATTTGATTCTAAGTCAGTTAGCATCTATAGATTTAAAGCTAGAAGATGAAGATAAATGCATTTTGTTACTTTGTTCTTTACCAGAGTCTTGGGAAAATCTAATTGTTGGTATTAGTGGTAGTGGTGCAGATCCTAAGATGGACAGTATAATTCCTACTCTCCTATCAGAGGAGATGAGGAGGAAGTCTAAAACAGGATCCCAAGATGCCTTGTTTGTAAGAGGTAGGCCTAAGGAAATGCACTTAAGGGAGTATGAAAGGAAAGCGGGTAAGTCCAAAGGATCGCCCAAAACCCTCGTAAGTATTTAAGGTAAAGTGTTGGAAATCGTGGAAACCAGACATTAGCTGATTGTAAGAACAAGTTAGTGAGTTCCGATGTTTCTATAGAGAAAACTTCTTGGCTTTATCTGCTAATGATGCATTTGATCATTTACACTAATACTCATTTGTGGGACCATCTCCGCCATTGATTCGCCGTTCTCTATCATATGACTCCTAACATGGAGTGGTTCACTAAGTATACTACATGTGATGGAGGGAATGTCTTCTTTGAGATAATAGCACAACAAAGGTTGTGGGAAAAGGAGAGGTAAAGTTATGTTTCAGTGATGGTAGGGTTAAGAACCTTAATGATGTTTTACATATTCCAGAACTTTCTAGAAATCTACTTTCTGTATCTAAGTTCAATGATTCCAGAAATTCTACGAAATTTGACAAAGGTGGTTGTAGATTGGTGAAAGGTAATATGGTGGTTGCTAAAGGATCTTGGAAAGAGACTTTGTTTAAGCTTGATACCTCCAATTTGAATAAATCAACCAATGTAACTGGAGATGAAAATACATGTATGTTGTGGCACCATAGATTGGGCCACATTGGTGAAAAAGGTCTTAGGAACATTCTTAATAAGAAATTGGTTGACGGTATTCCTGATTATAATATTGGAAAAAATGATTTTTGTGAGCATTGTGTTTTTGGAAAGAAATCTAGATCTTCATTTCCTAATGGAAGAAATAAAGCTAAAGGATTATTAGAATCTCGGCCCCACCCTCTCATTCCACTTCCCTTTAACCCTCTCTCCCTAACCCACTCTCTCCCACTCACCTCCACTTCTCCTCCCACGACCTCCCCTCCCTCCCTCCTGACTCCTCTTCACTTGTCTCCCTCCCCTTTCACCAAGATCCTAAGACCTCCAAGGAGACTACCTCAAGCACATTTACACATCTTACATAATTACAATTTCCCATATACTATAATATATTTAATATATAATATATAATATAATATATAGTATATATGAAATATATTATAGTATATTTATATATAATAAATTTATAATAGAGCAAACAAATATCTATTTATAACTGATATCCGTTATAAATGGATATCCGTTTTGTTGAGGAGAAACCTTGCCTCATTTTCAAAGGGAGACTATGTATTAAATATATTATATAATATATAATATATAATATATATTATATAATACATAATATATTTAATATATAATATATAATATATGTGAAATATACCTTTGGATTTTTCTAGTTTCATGCATACTCTGGGTGCAATTCCTTCCTCATCTCGTGCTAAGCCCCGATCTCTGCTTCTTCCCTCCCTTAGCCAAGAGGATCCTTCGCTTGCTCCTGGTAACACCCTTATTCCTCACTCTTCTCCATATTTGTCATGTAAGGAACCTGGTTCATGGAGCTCTATTCCTGGGGCTAAAGATTTGATGGTCTCCCCCTCACAAAGCACCTCTAACGGTGTTGGGGATTCGTCGGCTTCTTCCTCCAAAATTGCTGAGCCCAACTCTTCCTCTAATTGTTTGGATCCTGCTAATGCCTCCACTGTTGATAGTCCTATTTGTAGAAATAATCAAATTTCTCATTATGAGAATCTTCTTAATGGTTCAAAAGATGAGTTAATAAACTTTGTGAATTAGGCATTGTCAAAAGTAGTAGATGGCTTAATTGAAAAAAATGCTGATGAAATTTTGGCAGAATCTACTCCTAAGCTCAACTCTCCAAATTTTCCTATCTCTCTATCAAAATAAAAGAGAAAACTAGAATTCTTAGAGGATAATCTGATTTCTCCATCTTCGCCTCTCAGTTCTTCATCTCCCATTTTTCCAGACTCCTTTTCTTCCCCTCCGATCTCTCAATCGGATTCAAATTCTAAAACCTTCACTACACCCAAGAGTAAACGTGGCCGCAAATATCTCAAGGAAAAAATGAACTTGGAAATACTAGCAAGCTTGCAATCAACCCTGGAAATGAACCTCTGTTCATTAGTCAAGAAGGGGGATGAAAGAGACACTTCCCTTCAAACCCTTCAAGTCCCCTAGTGTGATTCTACTATGAGGTGTAAAACCTTAGAAATAAATCTAAAATTGATGAGAGACGCTATCTCTCCTCGAGCGCAATGAGGATCTTATCATGGAATGTTAGGGGCTTAAATGCCCCTAACAAATGACGTTTAATTAAACGTCAATTATTTGGCACTCTCTCAGATATAATACTTCTTCAGGAAACAAAATTATCTCTCAGTTTTGCTTTGGAAATTTTTGGTTCTTGGAAAAATTTGGATCTTGTTGTCTATCCGGCTCAGGGAGCCTCATGAGGCCTAGTGACTTTGTGGAATAAAAATTCTATGAAAATGGACCAATTTGAATCCTCGTGGACTCTTGGATCAAAACAAAACCTACATGTTTAAGGACAAATAATTCCTTTTGGATTCTTAATGTTTATGGTCATTGCTCCACCACTCAGAAGAGACAAATCTGGAAACACCTCTCATTTTTCTATGAAATGGAAAAATGATCTTAAAATTATCACTGGGGACTTCAATGCCATTAGAGATCTTTCTGAAAAAAATGGAGGCGTAACTCCCCCGGTTGCAGTCATGGAGGATTTTAATAATTTTATTGTGACAAAAAATATTTATGATTTCCCTTTCAAAAATGGCACCTTCAGTTGGACAAATAAACAAAAAGACTTTTCTCAAATTTCCGAAAAGCTTGACTAATTTCTTTTATTATATAACTCGCTAAATACTTCTTGTGATTTCACTTTGATCATACCTACTCTAGTAGGCTTAGATCATTTTCCGATATCCCTTTCGGTATTTGATGACATGGATAAACTCAAAAGCCCCTTTAAATTAGAGGCCATGTAGTTCAAAGATGCAAACTTTATCAATCTAGTTAAGGAATGGTGGAAAAATTGTCCTTTCATTGGAGGAACAAGAATGTTTCAACTTAGGAAGAAATTCCAATTCTTGAAAAATAAGCTAAAAGAATGGAATAAGAATCACTTCAAAAATATTTTCTCAGAGAAATTGAGGATTGAATAAGAACTATCTGATCTTTATGAAATTATAATCAAATTAGGCATGGATAACATTATTTATAATAAAGAAAAGAAATTAAAAGCTGATCTTGAGGAGATTCTCACTCGAGAAGAAAGTTACTGAAGAAAAAAATCTAGGGAAACCTGGTTGAAAGAGGGGGTTAAAAATAATTTTTTTTTTCATGCTTCAACTTTTTGAGGAGAATATCAAACAATTTTTTTTTCTATCCAATCCTCTTCAAGTGTGCAACTCAATACAAAGAAAGAGATTGGGAAAGAAGCAGTCAACTTCTTCATGAAGTTGTTATCCCCTCCTTCAAACTATAAGAAAGTTGAGAAAATTGAGTTCTTAAATAACATTCTGTCAATTATATTTGAGGAAAATAATAAATTCTTGATGTCTAAATTCTCCTCAGAAGAAATTAAACAAGTAGTTTTCTCAATGGAAGCTGAAAAGGCCCTAGGCCTAGATGGTTTTACCACTCTTTTCTTTAAAATTTTTTGGGACTTTGTGGCCCAAGACATTCTTCTATCCTTGGAGGAATCAAGAAGATACCAAAATGTTTTAAGAGAGCTAAATTCGACCTTTCTTGCTCTCATTCCAAAAAAGTCTAATCTTTCCTCCTTTAATGACTTTCATCCAATTGCTCTGTGCAACTCAATTTATAAAATCTTCACCAAAGCCATTGTATCGAGACTTGAAAAGTTATTTCCTTCAATAATTTCAAAGAAACAAGGGGGTTTTGTCCCTAGGAAAGACACCCCTGAAGGTTCCATTTTGGCACATGAGGTTTTTCATTCAATCATGATTACCAAAAACCCTGCTGTGGTTCTCAAATTGGACATGTTAAAAGCATATGATAGAGTTAACTAGGACTTTTTGATGGCCATCCTAAAAAAAATTGGATTTTCTTCTAGTTGGTGCAAATGGATCCTTTCTTGCATCTCTAGGGCGAGATTCTTAATCTTGGTGAATGGCTCTCCTCATGGTTTTTTTGCTCCCACGCAAGGTTTGAGACAAGGGGACCCCTTGTCTCCATCTCTCTTCATCCTTATGGCAGAGGGATTGAGCAGATCCATTATTACAACTTGAAATTTGGGGGTGTGGAAAGGAGTTATTCTTTGGGCTTTTCCCTCTCCAATTTCCCACTCTCTTTTTGTAGATGATGCTCTCCTTCTTGGTCAGGCAACCATGGAAGAGGCTAAAGTGATGAAGAAGGTTCTAACTGATTATTGTTTGCATTCATGCCAACATTACAATTTGGAAAAATCCAAAATCTTCTTTTTAAATGTTAATCCCATTGTTGAAAACCAGATTTTAAAATTCTGGGGTTTCAAATGTGATTCACTTCCATGTAAATACTTAGGCATCCCCTTCTTCTCGGGGAAAGAAAACATGATTTTTGGGATAGAATAATCTCATCAATATTAAATAGAATATCTCTTTGGAAGTCGAAATGGTTAACACTTTCTGGGAAATTGATTTTGATTAAATCTGTTCTTTTCTCCCTACCATTATACTTAATGTCAGTTTTGAAGCCTCCAAAAGGTAAAGGAAGTGCTGTTCATAATATTTTTAAAGATTTTATTTGGTCAGAGAATGTCTCCTCTAAAAAGAAATTATCCTTTGTTGCTTGGGACTCTCTTTGTACTTCTAAGGTTCTGGGGGGAGTTGGTTTACGAGGCATTTTTCTTCAAAATAAAGCTCTAGGAGCAAAGCTAGTCTGGAAATTCTATTCAAAACCAGAGACCAAATGGTGTCGTATTATTGAATGCAAATATCTAGATTCACTTGAAAGAGAACAAATTTTTACTCAAAAGAACCTGCCAGAAGGTTCTAAAATTTGAAATTTTATTGTCTCTTGCAGACCAACTATTCTTCCTCACCTCTCTTGGGTTGTTAATAATGGTGAGAAGGCTCTTTTTTGGGAAGATGCCTGGAATGGTTATAAACCACTAAGGACTCTTGGAAATTGGAACCATTTAGAATCTCTTCTTAAAGCCTGCTGGGGTAATAAAGTGAGATTATTTGGAGTTTGATCCGGTTAATCCTAGTCTTGTAAAATGGAAGGACATAGATCACTTACAAGCTCCTCTTTCAGAAAAGAGTTCCTTGAAAAGTGAACTTTTGAAAAGATAGATTTTTCTCTCCAACAAGCTAGATGAGATAATCTAGACGAAATTCAAAACTGGTCAGTACTTTGTAAAGGATGGTTACAATTCTTTGATCAATCAAAATTCAAGAAATACTTGGCCTTCTAAGCTATGTTGTGGCCCACATGTCCTACCAAAATCAGGTGCCTTTGCTTGGCTAGCCATTAAAGATAGAATCCTTACTAGTATAAGATTGGATAGATTGGGAATTACTCCTCTTTTTCCTTGTGTCCTCTGTGGTAATACTTTTGAATGTGTGGACCACCTTCTTTTGAGTTGTGAATTTTCCAATAATTGTTGGTCCTGGGTTATGAATAAACTTGGTTGGTCAAGTCCCCTCCCAAATTCAATTCTCAGCCTCTTCTCTTTATTCCTCCTCTTCCTTAGCCTGAATTTGGGAAATTCCCCCCTCCATAATAATATGGAATATTTGGCTTGAAAGAAATAACAAAATCTTTATAAAAAAATCCTCCTCTCTTCTTCAAGTCCTTCATAGAATTGAAATCTCCATCTATGAAGTGACTTCTTCTTCCCTCTTTAAGTCCCTAAATTCAATCAAATCTTATTCTTCCTGGGATGCTTTCATTTTGAAAAATTGGCAATTAATTAAACTTCCTAGATCTGGTTCGGTTTCTTCTAAGGCCTCTGTTATAAATAGAATCTCTATCACCTGGTTCCCCCCTTCTAAAAATTCATCAAATTGATTTTTTATGGGGCCTTGAGGGGCAACCTAGGTACGTCTGGCATTACTGCAATCTTGAGGGATTGGAATGGAAATTTATCGGTCCTGTTTGTGAATTTTTTTTTGATTGCACCAACAATACTGCAAAATTTAATATTTGAGGATTGGTTTGTGCCTTGCAAAAAAAATTCTATTTCTTGTCTCCATATTGAAGGGGATTGGATGGTTGTAATTTCAGCCCTCAAGAGAAGATGTTCTGATTCTTGGCATTTGAATTATATTCTATCCTTCATTTTGCAACAAATTGATGACTTGCCAATATTCAAATTTCTCTTTGTTAAAGAGAGGAAAATGAACATGCCGACTGCTTGGCCAATAAAGCAATCAATGAAAGTCTTAATTATAAAGAATTCTTACCAGAGGAATGTGCTCAGTTATTTTTCAAGAAATAGCATTTCCTAGTCACTCATGTTCCTTTTGTGTTTAAATTTTAGTTCGGGCAAAGGCTACTTTATAATGTTCAAATTTTCAAGCTGCCCCACCTTTTCCTTCAGACTTGTTTTGTTCCACATGTTTCCACTTTGGTCATTTCATTGGGATCTTCTTACTTCATGATTTTTTCTCAGAATTCTGATTGTATGAGGTTAGTGGTACAACCATATCTATCGCTTCCATCATTTTGGGGTTTTTGCTTATGGCTTATAGCTCAGATAGGTTGTTTCTTGCTTTGAGGGCTGATATTTGTGACACATTTTCTACACTTTCATTATCTCTTTAGGTGGCATATTTAATTCACATGTGTTTCTCTAGATCATCATTTCCTTCTGATTGACATCTGGCATTCCTGTGCATTCAAGTGTTTTTCTTCTCTTGTTCATATTAAAGAACTTGTTTCTTTATGCCCAACATTCGTGAGGAAATCCTGGAAAAATTTACTCATTGGAAATGATGACATGTAATGGCTTGGTACTACCTTTTTCATTTGACGACTACAGGTATACATGGATAAATTTGGAAAGTTTTTCTCTAGCGTTTGTCCTCGAAAGAATACTTTGGTTGGTGAACATTAGAGAAAAGACTGTTTGTTAAGAGATTAAACCCTCTGATGAATTTAGAGGCATCCTTTTAACACACCATGATTTGATGGAATTAAATTCTCATGTGGTACTTTTACTTTCAGTTGGAGGTTGTGGAAATGCTTGGATAAATTTGGTAAGCTCCCCTTGTGTTTGTCTTCGAAATGTCTATTTTCGTGGGAAAACATTTGGGGAATGATTGCTTCTCAAGAAATTTGCAACTACCGCTGTATTTAGCGACATCCTTCACATGCCATATGATTTGACAAAATTTAATCATACTTATCAAAGGTTATGTATTACTATGGCACTTGGAATTTTTTTTCATCCTAGGTACTGGCTATATTAAATCATTAATGGTTCCTTGCCTCCTTGCCCAATAGAGGTACAATAGAATTGCAATATATTTCATGCTACCTTGTGTGAAGCCTTTTCAATATGCTTCAACTATTCCATCTCTCTATAAAATTGGCTTCTTGGTGTCTTTTTTCCATGTACCATCTTTGATGTAGCTTCATCTTCTATTGTTGAAGCAATGGATAGAATTTTTCGTGTGTTTGTTCCTCCTCAAACACATGAGGTTCAAGATTGTTCAAGGTTTACTTTGGGGAAATTGTAGTGCACATTTTCATTTGAATGAAAATAGGCACACGATGTAATTGAATTGATTCTGGGATACGATTGGCTTGAGATGCATGTTTCACCCCTTCCTCATGAATTTGCTTCAAGGTTTGCTTCAAATTTGATGGACGTCCTCTCGTGCACTGAGATGGTAAAGTTTCTTGCTGGCTCTTATATCCTCCCTCATATTTTCCCACTCTCATCCTTACAACCAGCTTTGGAGAGTTATGCTATTATCCAGGGTACAAATACTATGGGTGGCATATTTTGTAGGCAACATTTATCATCTAGCATACTTTTTACTTTGCTCCTCTGTTCAATGGCTAATGGGTTATTGAATGATTCTCCAAGAGAATTTAATTATCGGCTCCTCAGGCTCTAGGGTCTTTATGGTAACTCTTTCTGTGACTCTATCCAATAGTTTTATGATGCAGTTTGTGTTTTAATTAGGCATGCTCTCTTTGAGCCTCATGCTGAACCATTTTTTCTGCCTCCTGCAGATTTGGATTCCTTTGAAGAAAGTTCTACTTAAGAAGATATTCTCTTCTTGGCTTCTTTTCTACTTCGTTTTAGACTCCTTCATATTGGGTTTTATTTTTTCATGGTTAACCTGCTCTTGTTACGCTTTTCTTGGCCTCTTCATGTCTTCTCTTGCAGGATTTTGTACTTTTGGTTCCTAATGGCATGACACTTTGGCTACAACTTTCCTCTGTGGGCATCTTGGAATATTTCTTAAAGTCTTTCCTGATGGCTTAGCATTTTGTTTCCTTTGGTTGGAAATTGGGTTACGCCTATCTCTAGTCAATTTGGTTCACTTTACTTACACTTTCTTACTCAGAATTTTAGAGGATGTTGCTTCTCCTCTGCTATTCTGCTCGACTCTCAGTCATCTTCTCTACTTTGTATATGGCCTTAATGTTCAACTTCTTCTTTAGTTAGGTTATCTTTGAGCTTTTCTCCTATCTCGTTCTTGGCTTATGTAACTACTCTTTATATTAATAAAATCTCTTTGTGGCTCTGCCACCTTTATTTAAAAAAATAAAATAAAATATATATTTAATATATATTACATAATATATAATATATATAATATATAATATAATATAATATATAATATATATAATATATAATATAATATAATATATAATATAATATAATATAATATATAATATATATAATATATAATATAATATATAATATATTTAATATATTATATAATATAATATATAATATATTTAATATATATATTATATAATATATAATATATTTATATATAGTATATGTGAAATATACTATTGTATATTTATATACAGTAAATTTATTATATAATAAACAAATATCCGTTATAAACACATCCGTTTTGTTGAAGAGAAACCCTGCCTCATTTTCAAAGGGAGACTATGTATTTAATATATATTACATAATATATAATATATTTAATATATATTATATAATATATATATACATAATATATAATATATATACATAATATATAATATATAATACCATATATATAATATATAATATATAATATATAATATATAATATATAATATATATACATAATATATAATATATATTACATAATATATAATATATATAATATATATATTAAATATATTATATAATATATTTTATATATAAATTATACAATATATAATATATTTAATATATATTATATAGTATATAATATATAGAATATGTGAAATATACTATTGTATATTTATATACAATAAATTTATTACATAATAAATGGATATCCATTTTTTTTTCCATTGGATTTGAAGTCATGTGGGAATATAATATAGTTTAAATACAAAACAAATATTCATTTATAACGGATATCCATTTCTTTGAGGACTTTATAGCGCAAAATCTTCCTCATTTTCACGAACCCTGCCTCATTTTCACGACGCAACAATAGAGCAACGACCTCCAACGAGTTCTAGGTATGTGTTTTTTGTATTTTTTCATATTTTTTTGCAAATTAGTGATTAATTTAAGGTTTTTTTTGCATTCTTTGTAGTTTTATTGAATTTTTTCATTTCTATCTAAACTTACAATTTTTTTTGAAACCCTAGTTAGTGGAAAACAAAAAAAACATCAAACAAAAAAATTGAACCTTCATTACTAGAAAAAAAGCATAAAATTGAACCTAGCATACTAAACAAACATAAAATAGAACCTTCATTACCCCCTTTTTGCATTTTTTAAAACTGTTTTACATTCTTGTCTATTTTTCCTTCTTCTTTATCACTTATTCTCATGTTTCTTAAATTCTTGCTTTGTTTCTTATTCTTAATTTAGTATTTCTTTGCTAAACAATTTGTTTTTTATTTTTTAAATTGTTTTGACTCTCCTCAGCTCTCAAATAGAAAGGATCCTTGTTGGAAGTTCTCTAAATTTCCAATACTTGGTGAATCTGGATCCATTGTTAGTACTGACCAGAAAAAGATTTTCCCTGCAACCATAAGGAAATGGGCGAAGTGAATGGGTAATAATCGATGGGCTATGCAGGAGGCTATCATATTGTATCATATACAAATGATAGCCTCTTGCACAACCCATCGATTATTTCCCATTAACTTTTCCCATTTCCCTATGGTTGCAAGGACAAGTTTTGTTTAACCATTACTAACTATGTATACAAAGTCACTAAGTATTGGAAATTTGGAGCTTAACACTTCCACATTGCAGCGAGGTAAAAATTTAATGTATTTTTAAATGAGATTTCACATCACTTTAACAATTATTTATTTTCCATTTACATGCCTTAGACATAAACGAGCTTTACACATTTTTTCATTTGTATTCAATTAAGTCATTTATTTTGAATGGTTTAAGGGGATTTTTAAACATGTATCTTACATTTTTAAATTGCAAATTTAATGTAGGTTCAGTTATATCTAAATCATGGATCCACACCCTCCAGCTCCACTCACTCCAGCTCCACTCACTCCACCTCGTAACCCCCCACCTCCACCACCTACATCCAATGGTGCTCGCTTTCGGGAACAAGTTGATGTGAATGTTAGAACCATTTAGGATCAAGTTAACACTATTCAAAATGAAGAATGTGTTCACCCATTATTGAGGCATTTTGCATAAAAAATGCAAACTGTTGTTGATGCGGTTAGGTCCATGGAAGTGGACTTAGATGAGCATCAACGATGGCTAGAGGAAAGGAGACAGTCCCAATCTAAAGAGGAAAACACAAATAAATGAAGAGATGCAACTGAGAGCCACAAAACTTTATTGAAACAATGATCTTATATTTATAAAAAAATTGATCTTGGATGAATATTTTATAATTTTTTTTTTTGGATGGATATTTTATAAAAAAATTTGGTTGGATGGATATTTTTAGTGTTGAATTTATAAATATAATAGTAGAATGATGAGACAAAAATTTAGTAATAAATATTAAATAATCTATTAATTTAGTGTTTGTTCATATATAGTGTGCATATATAGTATTTATTCATGCATCATGGTTGACTTATGTCTTATTTGTTGATCATAATTATTGTATAGATTTCACATAGACAATCTAATTAACATGTATCTTGATTTATTCTAAGGATTTTGTTTGAAAGTTGCATCAAACCCCTTTGGCATACATAATGTTCTTGTTTATGTATCATGATTGGAAGATAGTGATTCTTATTCATGATGATTTTATACCTTTTACATGAATGATCTAATGAAATGCTATTAAAATTGAAGGTTTTAATGGCATGAATGTTGAATTGAGTTGTAATGGTTTTGTTTGATGGTTGTATCACTTCTTACTCTAGAGGGTACCAACATGGGAAAACACTCTTCCTCTCAACCCTCTCTCTCAGGTATCTCCCTCTCTTCCTTTCTCCCTCTCCCTCTCCCTCTCTCTCCATATCCCTCTCTCCCTCTCCCTCTCCCTCTCCCTCTCTCTCTCCGGGTCCCTCCCTCCTCTCTCTCAAGTATCTCAAAAGCTTCCTCTCTCCCTCTCCAAGTCTCTCTCTCTCAACCTCCATCTAAGGTCTCTCTCTTAAAACTCTCCTCTATCCCTCTCTGTGTGTCTGTCCATCCATCCATCCTCCCTTCCTTCCTGTCCTCCATCTCCTTCTCTTTCCTCCCTCCCTCCCCTCCACTCCTCTTCCCCTCCCTCTCCTCCTCTCCCTCCACTCTCGAGACCCCCCCCCCGTCTCCTCTTAAGACTCCTCCACTCCCTCTCCCTCTCAAGTCTCTTTCTCTCTCCATCCTCAAGGAATCTCTCCCTCTCTCCCTCTCCCCTCTCTCTCTCTCCCTCTCTCTCCTCTCTCTCCCTCTCCCTCTCAAGACTCTCTCCCTCTCTCCCTCTCAAGTCTTTATCTCTTTCTCTCTCTCTCTCTCAAGTCTCTCTTTCCCTCTCTCCCTCTCAAGTCTCTCTCTCTAATAATTACAACACAATTTTTTTTAAAAATATAAACGAACATACAATGTAAGTTAACATTCAACACTAGTAATGAAACCATACATCATCTAACTATGTCCTATGGGGTAGACATGACTACATTACTTGAAAACGAACTAACACAAACTAGTTAATCACATAAATGATAAACATCCAATTGATCACATTACATTTAATTCTATAGTTTACATCATTACAAATATTACAAAGGTACAATCCGTGCTTCCCAACATGAACGAGAATGATTCATCAATAACACAAAACATTACAATTGGAATGAATATAAGATATAGCATCAACGCCAACTCCAATCTAGTACAACTCTGGAGTCACAACAAATGGATCAACTTTTCATATCACAATCCTCTGCTGGGGACCCAATAGAGTTCATAGCACATTCCAACCAACCATGTGGACCTTAAGGCCCACCCCCCGTGCTAGGAGATGACAAGAAGGACCCACAACATAGAATAGTGAAGTGAACAAGGCTTAACAAGAATCCACAACCCAAGGCAACAATAAACACCAGAAACATCTCATATCATCATCAACACATAGCCACAAAAAAATAATGGAAATCCAACAAGAACCAATTTCCCATATCATAGATCAACACTAAATAACCATAAGAGGTGCCAACAACAATAAGATCCAAACTCTCTCAAAAGAGATCGCAGTATCAACCAATAATAAATATCAATGGGCACCTTTGATTAGCATCAATAAAGTTGCCATGAGGCATATATGCAACATTAAATAACTGAAAGGAGGCTTCAAAAATAAACATAAAGAAACAACCGCCTTAATGTACATAAGGTACAACTGCTTCGAGAGGTACAAGAACAATAAGGGGAAAACAACCAACAAGGAAAGAAAGGTTGCTATGGGTTACCCTGGCATAACCTTCCTAAGCTACCGAACTACCTGGCCACCTCTACCGGTTGTCGGACCCCCATGCACACTATGCAAAACCAACATACCTTTCATGAAGATAAGGCAGTTGGTCTTGCCATTCCAGGCCTTCCCATCTCATCTCAAGCCTAAACGAGCACTTGAGCCATGAGAGAGGCATCCATTATATTTTATTAATATGAGAACTACCCAAACCCCCTAATTAATTATTAGTGTTTTCACTTGATTAAGAAACTCTCAATGAGTTACCCTGGCGCCCCTTTGTGTGCCAGACCCCCATTGAAAGCCACTCCCCTACTAGCAACAAAACTCAAAAGTCACTAACTGGGTAAGCCAACATGCACAACATAAAAAGCCACATGAATAATCACATAAAGCAAGACATACACCATCCTGCACAAAATCTTCATAATGAAACAACTTTCAAGTGCAAGGCTAAAATTCACGTTATCAAAACCAAATATAAGATCAACAGTTCACTAAGAACCATCATGAAAAGCCGAACATAAGAAAGCTCTTTTCCCCAATCCTATGGAATTCTAACAAATCCAAAACACAATGATTCCCCCATCGATATGGTAAAAATAACATGATCTCCAAATTGAAAACTTAACCTTAATAAACAATATCAACAAAAGAAGCATAACTACCAATACTTCCTCCCAAGCCTCTGGAAGCCAACTTAACAACTTGCACAAAATCTTTAACTTTTAAACAATTACCAAAGTCTTCCCTAATACGAGAATCCAACACAATATTCAATACAGGTACTCAACAAACAGTACATCCATGAAGACATTATTTTCATATCTCATGATACTCAACAACTTTTTACCTACTAAGTTTACAAATAATTATAAAAGAAATCAACAATCATTAATTAATCAAAAGGTCGTGCTCTAATTCATTTATTTAATAAATCCTTCGTTTATCTAAGTATAAATTAATCATTTTCTCTATTAATTTCCAACTTCATTTCTCTAACATAACTATTTAAGTTCATAGAAAAAATTGTTATTTTCCTAAAATCATAATGTACATATACATGCATATATATATAAACAGAATGCACTTTCCAAAAAGCAGATTATAAAATGACAATATATACATACATATATAAACTCACACCATCACGCAGGCATATCATCATAATTAATAAACAGTTCTCAACTAAAATATAATCCTATTTACTTTATTAGATTTTAAATATTGAAAACCATCACATAAATATTAATGTCATACAAATATTTATATAAATTTCATTTATCTATCATATTTAATTACTCATTTAATAATAACCTTCCAATTCAAATTATTTTATTTACAGTCCATTAAATACTCACTAATTATCAAAATTTATACCCTTACATGACTAAGTGTTATAGATTAGATACTTATGTTGCCTATTAGAATTAATTTGTCTCTTATTCAAAGTTTTAGATAAACTTTTTCCTTGTAATCATTAATATTATATAATTTCTATTAACTATTTAATATTTCACCAATGTTATAAATACAATATGTAAAGAATTCAAAGAACCTTACTTTATTGATATCAATTAGAAATAACGTCTATGAGAGACTTTATAAATTAATTCATAAAGAAACCATATTAAGTGTACTTATCTTGAACTCTCCTAATCAACCACCTAATCTTTCAGATTATAATGAAAGTATGATGCAATAGCTAACATTTAATTCACAATAAATAAACAATCCACCTCTTTTGTAACTATACCAAATCATTACTTTATATGTCAGACTTAAATTGATTTTTTTATTATAAAAAAACAAGAAATAAAAATCATTTTTCCCCATTACTCGTATTACTATTTATTCTTCATAGAAGTCTCATTCAAACCCATTTACTAATATTATACCTACACCATGTTCTCTTTTTTTCTTCTACAAATAATTTCTTAATAACACTACTCTAATCATGATCCTATTTGCATGATTATATATTCTTGACACAAGAAGGTGATAACTTAAATTATATTGAATGCCATCCTAATATAATTAAATCAATTTCTTTTCTTTTCTATTTCATTTTCTAATTCACTATCTATTTAATTAATTAATTACAAGGAAAAAATATTCTTTTACTATAACCATAATATAATATATATATGTTTGTAGCCATGGGGAAAACAACCTAACAATAGCCCTATGTTCCAACCATATCTCAAAAATCATGATTTGGGTTTCTAAGATTTTTGGACAAGAATTAGAAGACAATAGTGCGAAAAAACCCTTTAAATTTTGAACCAACCTAGTTCATAAAGACAATGTTATAAAGGATGAAATCAAGCCAAATTATTGGTAGGGGATAAATCGATAACGCAATATGCAATTCAATAAGCTACATATTGTGAATAAGATGCTGAAGGAAAAATGGTGAAGGAAATAGAAAATACACCAAGAATAAATAATAGAAAATTTTGTCAAGCATTGTAGTTGCATTGCTCTGTTTGGAATAAAATCGAATTGAGGAGCATAGAAAGAGAGTAATGAAATAAAAAGAAATGAGGTTTCACGACTACAGAATATGCACAAAACGATTCACTACAGGGGATTTTGATAATCCTCAGAAAATACATTTTTCTAATTGTTTCAATTCAAGTTAAACAAACAAAGAAATGTTTTGATTTTTCTACAACATAACATTCAAGATTTTTTTTTTCTTCAAAATAAAATAGAGATAGTAATTCAAAAAATAAAGGAACCTGGTTTATATTGATTGGCACGGTTGAAGCTTCGAAGCTGACCTTTGAAATTCCAAGTTGCAGCTCCAAACTCTCCAAAACCCAAAATAGTCTCTGTAGAATCCCAATTCAAAACCTCCAACCGGAAAGAAAATTAATAATAAAGTAATCTCCCAAAAGCAAATTATTTTCAAAAATGAAAAGCTATTAAAGATTCCCTATAGTTTACTTTTAGATAATAATTAATTCTAATAATTGTTTGCAGCTGCATGTTGACAGTAACTGTCATGCACCAAATTAGAATTGTAACATAAGAAAGCTACCTATTCATTATCACCTTATTTTATTTCTATTTATTACTATTTATTAATTGCAGCTTTCCAATAAAATATTTTATTTAATATTTTATCACACTTTTTAATTTATTATTAATAAATCTATTTATATTTGATTACCAAAATACTTGTTACCTAATAATTTAATTTAATGAATCAATTAACCAAGAACAACATTTATCAAACAAATTAAACTAAACAACCCAAATGAAACATTATAAAAGGGTAAATCATGGAGGGGCATTGCATCCTCCCCCCCAAGATTCGACTTACTCTTGGAAGTCACAAGGTAAAATAAAACATACATAATCATAAGCAACATCATCACAAACAACCACGTGACATCACAATTTAAACAATTAACGAGAAACACCAAACAAAGCACTGACAAAGACTGTAGACCATACCAACTGGGTTACAAGATGGGGTACTCATCCTCATCAAGGATGATGGCAAGGGTTGGGAACCTTCTTGTCAACTCCTTTTTTCCATGTCATACCCAATGGGATTTATGAGACACACTTAGACCTGAAAATACAGGTGGAGTCGATGTCTGATATCTGCAATCCTACATAAGAGAAAATGTTGTGTACAACATATATATAAAATATCTAATCAACCTAGTGTAGAGGGAACCGTTGTGTTGTATGCCTCTCATGAATGAGTGATACGACATCGTCCTTCTAGCACTTAACAATCAGTAAGACATCATAATCAATATCACATAGAAATAACTAATCAAATACATAACAAACATAGCACTAAATCCACATGATAAACATAACCAATTAATTTACCTTCATCACCGAGATTCGAAGCCGACTACCTAAAAATCACAAACTAGGGTGGAAACATAACACATTAGTACTAGTCATTCAAGCTAATTCATTACCTTAGAATGCTACACTTCTATAAGAACACAACTTAATTATACATACAAGGCACACATTTTCGTTAAATATCATCATTTACGCACAAGGCATTCCACTCTATTCATTATTCTACACAAAATATCACCAGATGTGCAATAAAAAACCATAATTTTACCCTTTTTAGAATTGAGAAAATACAATCTATCACTCCATAAGCACAAAATTTCAGATTTTAACACACATTCTTCACATACACATACAAATTCACGTCACCGAGAATCACATCACAAAGCTACACAAGGGTGCACAATGCATCCCCGATAAAATAGATATTGGTGCATTGCTCACTACACCAAGGGTCCTATCCTTTCCATCAGTTTTGTGCATCATTGGACCAACACCACCAAAGGACAAGTCTCAGTTTACTAAGCGAAGATGACAGAAAGGTGAAGACATATACTCAAAAGAATAAACACCTAGGTGAACGTAATGGGCTCATATGTATCCAGAGTGCCCAGTGTATGAACCTAGGCTCTGATACCAAGTGTAACACCCTGCCATGCAAAACCAAATGACAACTTGACATCTAACAAGTACAACACAATTTTTTTAAAATATAAATGAACGTACAATGTAAGTTAACATTCAACACTAGTAATGAAACCATGCATTATCTAACTACGCCCTTTGGGGTAAACATGTCTGCATTACTTGCAAACAAACTAACACAAACTAGTTACTCACATAAATGATAAACACCCAATTGATCACATTAAATTTAATCCAAATTTTACATTGTTACAAATATTACAAAGGTATAATCTGTGCTTCCCAACATGAATGGGAATGATTCATCAATAACACATAATATTACAATTGGAATGAATATAAGATATATCATCAATGCCAACTCCAATCTGGTATAGCTCTAGAGTCACAACAAATGGATCAACTTTGCATATGACGATCCTCTACTAGGGACCCAATGAGGTGCATAACACGTTCCACCCAACCATGTGGACCTTAAGGACCACCCCTTGTGCTA
>VDFB02041367.1:0-21482 GCA_007258455.2 Sequoia sempervirens
GATCCATCTCGTGATGTCAGCAAGGTCCTCATTACTCATGACTCCCCATTAGATGAAAATTGTTTTTGGTGGAACTTTAAAATTTACTTTGGGTTCCATTCTGAAACATGACCAACCATAGACCTTTGGAGACTTAGGTATTGTTGTTATGTTGTATGTTGTATGTAGTTTGAACTCTCCGCAGCCGAGGTCCTAGATTTTGACAGTGGATTCAGCCTTAGGGTTTGCGGAAGGTGGTGGTGTGGTGTAAGACGTGGATGGGGTGGATGTGGAAGATTATGTGAGTGTAGATGGGTCAATGTATTTGGATGACAAGGAGCCAAGTGCTTCTCAGTTAATAGGCACTCGGTTTTAAAAAATACCCCTTAGGTTGGTACAATATTGGAAAGGATGAGGTGTCCATATGGTTATTTACGTGTAGTCAAATGGAAACTTTGGCATTGGTGATATGTGGATGGAATGGCTTTTAAGGCATGAATCCATGGATGGTTGAGCAAAATGTTATATGGTAGTTCCAAATCTAGGACCTAGCAGGTTGTGTCCACAATGACTGGTCCCACTCTGATAGGGAGAGAGATAATGCCACGTGAAGAGTGTTCTTTGTCATCATATGCTTTGATCACTATATATACTCTTTAGCCGGGTCCACACATGCATCGAGAATCCTAGAGCCTTAGCACCAGTTTGAGGGAGCATATGTTCAATCTTGCTCCGCCATCTACTGAAACCCATCTAAATTTGTGCTTGTGGACAAAAGTTTCTATGTGCAATGCATCGTTGTGGTTGGTCTTAGGTGATTAGTAGTCTTGATCCAAGAACGTGACATGGTGAGGCGTAGTGAGGTATCCCACCATGGTCTCAAACTAATTGACATCAATGTCCTTGGGGATTGACGACTCTTGCAGGGTTTTATCTAATATATCCTTGTGCGTGGGAGAGATATGAAGCAACTCAAGTATAGAGATTTGCACAAGAGTCTTTCCTAGCTTGTCGATAAGGTTGAACTAACTTTTGGGTTTCCACTGCTTTGTGGTTAGGACATGTTTTTGTTGTTTAGCAAATGGGCTAGGTATGGTAATTTTGGGTTGCCTAGCAAGAGGTGGACTAGCTATGGTGACCTTGCCACTCCGAGTAGTAGCATTGCACTGAGGTGCTCTCTTGACCGTAATGGTATTTATGTATTCGTCATCAGTTCATACATTATTTATAATTGGTCCACTAGAATAGTCGTACTTGGCTCGAGAAAAGTTAGCTTGATTATTATTCATCTGTGGACCTGAGGTGGAAGCATTATGAGAACCATGGTCCTGCAGTGGATTCTTATGGATAGTATGATCTGAATTGGAGGTGAATTGTGATCCACCTACTTCAATGATACAACTTTCAATAAGATCTTGTACTATGTTTTTCAGTTGTCAATAGTTAGAGGTTTTATGTCCTTTTTCTCAATGGTATTCGCAAAATGCATTATCATTCCACCATGCGGGTTTGAATTGTCCTGGGTCATATGGTTTGGGTTCTTCAAGTGTGATGACCCCATTCTGGAGGCATTTCTTGAGGACTTCTTCAATGGGTTCACCCAAAGAAGTGTATGTGTGACCCCTAGGAAATTGTCTCATCTGACGGTATTGTCCTTGATTATTTTGGCTATTCTGGTTGTTTGAAAGGACATTGGTAGGGGGTGTCAATGTCATCATTGATTTTTGTTGTTGTTGAACCCCTTTTAGGACCAATACAAGACCCACAATGTTTGTAGTCTTGGCATCAACAACACTACCATTTGTAACATGTTTATTTTTTACCCAGTATTTATTCTTGTTGGCGGGAGGATTTTCATTTGTATTTTTGGGACCGTACCTTAGCTCTCCCTTTGCTATAAGGGCTTTCTCAATCTAGACCCCCTTTTCGAATAGGTCCATGAAGGTTGTGTGCAACAATGTACTTGCAATGCCTGCATATTTAGGGGCCCCAAAAGTGTTTGCGCGAACAATATGCGACCTTTTCCCTTTTGAATATGTCAGTGGCGACACCCGACTAGCTAGACTTCTCCATTTTTTTTGAAGAATGGGATGAATGTCTCACCGGCATCCTCGTGTGGTGCACAAGCTAGTGATAAAGGTGTCCATGTCAATGTTTTCATGCATAATTTTTTATGAATTTTGTTTAAAGCTCATCCCATGTTTGGATATTATCCTTTTGAGTGGAAAACCATTCAAGGGCAGGACCCGCAGACTTTTAGAAAAAGTCTCATCAAATATGTTTGTTCATAGGTGTCCATACAATTGGTTGCAAATTCCAACACATGTTCAATGGGGTTTGTCTTGCCTCTGTATTTTGTAAAATTGGGTGACACATATCCCAGAGGAAATGGTGGCATGTATAAGCTCATGTCGAATGGGTATATGTTTAGATCATATGATATTTCCGATTTCTTGCCTAATATGTGTATGTTTTGGATAGTTTTCTCTAGACCCATCATTTTTGCTTGTAAGGCGTTTTCATTTGTGGTTGCATACGTTGTACCATAGGTCCCCATTTGTTGTGCATGGATATTGGTGTATTGTGGCGGTATGGATTGTTGTGACATGTAGGATGTGTTCGGATTGGCATGTTGTTGGTATTGAAAGTTAGGGTTGGGGGTATGTTGGTGAGTATGAATGTGGGATGAATAAGTTGGGATGTGTCCCCCAGCCATTTGTGTCATTATTTGGGGGACATGGTGACCATGAACATTGTGATGTGTTAATGATGCCATGGGTTGTGTGTTTTGACTACTTTTTCCAAATTGTTGGGTTTGGACCAGGGGGATGGTCGAATGTTGTCCTTGGGATTTTATGGGATTTGATAGTGTTGACGTGTTCACATTTTGTTGTTGTCCTTGAATAAATATATGTCGTTTACCCCCACCCAAAGGAGTTTGTGAGATACCAATGAGAGGGTATGTCAAAGGTGTACTCATGGTATTCAATGTAGCTGTCAAAGGGGGATTGGTATGACTTGATGATGCCCCCGTCGCATTTACCAGATTGGTAAAAAGAGGATTAGAGTAATTTTCCCACATTGTCGCAGAGCCAAAGGTGGTTCCAGCCGATTGTGACAATGTTGTGGACATTGTGGGCACTATGGCAGATTGTGATCCTCCAATGGATGTAGCATTTATTGTACTGGAGGTGTGTGGGATGTTGGAGGTAGCATGCATTGTCGTTGTAGTGTCAAAGAAAGTATTGCTCATAGTGTTTGGAGGTTGACCACTATGTGACATGTTATGAGCGTTGTTGTCATTAGGGTTAGGAGATGTTGATCTCAACATGTTGATGTCGAATCCATGTGGTAACTTAGCTCCTTGACTCAAGAGTATGGCTAAGTATCTATCTCTATTGTATAGGACCATTTGTTCGACGAATTGAGAGGCCTCTGGATCTTGTGCCGCTACCTCTAGGTTTTCCTCAAGTATTTGATCGTATTCATCCTTACGCAAGAATGGTTCAAATGGACTGTTTGATGAGGAAGGTATTGTTGTGAGAGGTTGATTGTTTGTATTGCCAAATGGATCATCAAAAGTCCAGTTTGGGTCATATGTGGGATTATTGACAGTGGAAGTGGGATCTTGTCAAAAAAAATTCATTTGTCGTTGTTGTTTTTGGAGTCTAGTTTCCACCATAAAATGAGATTACTCAAATTAAAATGACAACTAAATGCAAGGATGACACTATGCAAAGTCTAAGTTCAAAATGACGACTAGGATGAATAATATTTTTGGTTTTTTTGGGAATAAAATATGCAATGTCTAAACTTATAATGCAATTTAAGACAAGGGTACCTAAGCACTTCTAAGCTCAATCTTTGTTTTCGATTTTGGTTACTAAAGGACTTTGTTGAAAAGGACAAGATGACAAGGTCTAAATGACTAGTGAGTTTTCCTAACTAGACTGTTGAGTTGGAAAATCTCACAAAAGGGACAATGACTGAAAATGGGATTGATAATTTAGTCCAAGAGAAACTAGTTTCGAAAGCAATGACATTGCAAATTGTGCTAAAATTTTCCTAATCCAAAGTATGCAAGTATTAAAACCTAGGGACAAACTAATGCCTAATGCATGCAACTAAAAAGAATGAAGGATGTAACCTATGGTGAAGAATGCAAACTAATGGTCAAAAGTTTGAGCAATTTCAAAATTGGTTTCTGACAGAATCCTTTTGGAAACAATGTTTGACAAATGATTGACAAGGTGTAGACTTCAGATTTGACTTTGTATGAATTTTTACTTGTGACAGGAGAATGCATCATTTGAGGCTGCAAATGCGTCACAATTTTGTGAATGCGATTTGGTTTGAGCGAATGCGGCTCTTGATTTGAAAAATATGACTGTGTTTGACAAATGCAGCTCTGTGAGGTTCATATGCATCGCGACACAGGAAAATGTAGTGTTTTAGATGTCAAATGCGGTTGGTATGATCGATTGCATTTTAGAAAATCGATTGCGGTTCAACAGATGCATCACAGTTTGTTAGAAATTGAGTTTCTTGACATTTTTAGGGCAAATTTGATCTGTTGAATGTTGAATTTTTTTTCAAAAATGTAAATGTGGTGAATCCAGAAAGCACTTGACAAGCACAATGTTTTGAATGTAAGCAATCACACATAATACAAGTACAATCCTAAAGGGCCAATAGGCCAAGGGTTTGTATACTTGATACAGCCCACCTTTATACCCCGAATTGGTGATAAACACCTTTCCTTCTCGAGAGCGGATAGCTTAGAATTTTGGTGGCATTGGCTCCCCTCCATGACTCATTAACGTCATTTGAGCACACCAAATTCAGATTCTTTGGGTAATGACTTCCCAAGAATTTCTATCTCTACTCAAGGGGATCAGTAGTGTGTCTTCGGGCATGATACTGTACCCTGCATTATATCAAGCAACGGCCAAAGAACAGTTGGACACTAAGACAAAAGGTTTTTAATACAGGCATTTCATTCGTAGGGCATGATCCATGTAGCGAGAGTCCCCTTTTGGATCCATCTCATCGGAACCACATGCGTGATTCTTGGGCTTTCCCCAAGAATCCACTTTTATATACCGGCTGGAAGTCCCTCGGTGTCAAGGTGCTACCAGTCTGAGTCGTCCTCGGGTGAGTACTTTTTCCCACCAGAACAAGCCCAAGTTTTAGAGTTAGTAACCATTTCTCTTACACCCAGGGTCGCTTGAAAGCGCAAGGGGAGAGGATACTTTGATTACTAAATCGTGAGGGTAATAACATATAAAAACGGGTATGGTT
Source organism: Sequoia sempervirens (assembly GCA_007258455.2). Classification (NCBI taxonomy): domain Eukaryota; kingdom Viridiplantae; phylum Streptophyta; class Pinopsida; order Cupressales; family Cupressaceae; genus Sequoia; species Sequoia sempervirens. The sequence goes on from VDFB02041367.1 coordinate 5,281, forward strand.
TTCTAATCACCAAGTTTTCAAAAGGTGGGAGCATACTCACCTACCATTTTGCAAACATAGTCATGCAAATTAGAAGACATTGTTCTTTTTAATTGCACTAAAAGTAAGTGTGTACTAATCTAAGAAAAATACAGACACAATTTTTTAGTGTTTATTCTTCGACATTCGAACATGCAAGACCACGAGTTAGAAATTTGAATTTTTTCCTTTGACCTACGAAAAGTAACCGCCAAATGCTGCAAATAAAAATTAGTACCACAAAAACCTAACTAGGCAGAATGCAGAAAAACCATAATAAAAAGAACAAAGAAAATAGCAAAAACTCAAATGCAAATCAACAGAAAATGTTACCAGTCAAATGTGTCATGATAGAGTGAATACGTAGCTCTGTGTTTCAAATGCAGCTCAAGAATTCAACTGAGGCTTTCCAGACTACAATTGCGGCACGACAGAGTGATTGCGGTGTTTAGGTCTAAGAATCTGTCGCGACGCATCATATGCGTCATAATTTTAAAAAAACTACTGCGTCACTCAGTACCTGTACCTGCAAAAAAGATAGAAAACGCACGAAACCGTATGGAAAAAATAAAAAGAAACAAAGTCGGGTTCACCAATGTATCTAAGGGTTATTTTTAAGTTTAGTTTATCAAATGAATTGAAAGCATAAACCCAAAGAAATAATGAAGTGCAAAGGAACAATAAACGAAAACACATAAAATAGAACAATCTAACCCAATGTTTTCATCCTCCATGATTGATCTCCATTACACCTTCTAACTTGTTGATTTGTGTTGCCCTCAGATCGAACGTGTGAGCAATCCTTGACGAAGTCCTATATAAGCTTTGAAGGATTTTCTTCTAAAATCCTATGTCTATGACAATATGATTGAAATGTCTATGCCTAAATATGCCAAAACTTAATGAAATATGCCAATAAATGCTACGATGCCTGCAAAAATGCCTAAGTATGTCAGTGCGTCATCTAAAAATGAGAGCAAAATAGCATTTTATAGAAAATGCCATTTTGAATGGATGGACGAGATTGACTTTTGACAGAGACCTAAAATCAAAGGACGAGATTAAATTTGATAATCCCTAATCAGGGTTAGGGAAAAATCCTTAGACGAGTGGTTGAGATGTCATCTGAGAAGATCGATTGGCGGTGGAGAATAAATGAGATAATTAATTAGAAAATAAATATTTTCAAAAATCAAGAAGATAAAGACTGCCTGATTTGTGAGATTCAAAAATCAAGAAGATAAGAGTTGAACTAAAGATCAGATTTGGAAAATCAAGAATCTGCCTGATTACTTGATTTTAGAAGATTAGTTACCATTTTGAATTCAATTAATTCAAAATATAGATTTTGTGAAATAATAAATAATCGATTTTCAGATTATTTACCCAAAATGGACTATCAGTTAAGAATGTGATGACATTTTAAATAATTTCATTTATTTAAAATGAGAGGAATATTAATTTTGACAATTAAATAATTAAAGATAATTATTTAATTTAGAAGATAAGATTAATGAATTAAATAAATTAATAATTCATTTAATTATGACAATTAGTGACATAAAATAAATAAATAAACTTATTTATTTAATAATCAAGAAGAAATGACTAAGAAGGATTAAATAAATTAAGAAATTTATTTAATTAAGGAAGACTTAGACAATTAATGACATATGTAATAAATAAATAAAATTTATTTATTTAATAATCATGAAGAATAAAAGGACATGAATTAATTAAATAATTATGAATTATTTAATCAATAGTCGAATGTGGACCAAGGACATAATTAAATGTCATAATTATGCTAGGACGAAAGTGGTAAAAATAGAGCTTGCAGGTCTAAGTCATTTTTATGTGTCTATAGATACATTTCCTTCTCAGTGAGTCCTATCAACAATGTGAGCACCTACGCGATGAGATCTTGGCCATTGGATCAAGGCCCTCCTTTGATTGTGTTTTCCTCCCATTGCACATCACCAATTTACACCTCAATTTCTAGATCACATTAGCGATGGGAAAGAAGGGGCGATGGAACAAGATCAAGCCATGTGTGCCTAGTCCAAAATCAAAGGCACAGGAAACATCGCTCACAAGAGCAACTTAAATCACCGATAGAATTTTGGAACATAGAACTGCATCGCTTATCGCTACTTTGGGACTCAAAGTTTACAATCAATCCACGATGAGCGATGGAAGAAAATTCAAAGAGCATAAAAGGCTATCACGCATCGCCAATTTATGATGCAAAACTCACAAGCCATTGGCGATAAAGAAATCCAGTGATAGTGAAGAGAACATACTTATCGCGCATCACCAATGCAAAACTCAAGACCCGAACCCTATCTACAATACGCAATACAAAGGAAACACCACTCGTCACACATCACTAATGTAAGTCGTGCATTCACAAAGTTATCTGCGATGAGCGATGGGAAAAAGCAATAAACAGGAACTTAAGTGGAACAATTTTGCATGTTCTCATAAGTTGTTTTGAAAAATGGGACTGCCTAGGATGACGTAAGATAAGGACTCGAAAGACTTAAAACCATTTTATTCAAAGGATGTAAAGGCCAAATAAGGTTGATCGATCAACCTTATAAAATGAAATATTTCTCAGACTTAGGCATGAGGGGCCGGTTACTTCATGGGCTCCAATGACACAAGTTGTTTTAACATGAAGGAGAACTGATCATAGGAGGTCAACAAAAGAATATATCAAAACACCAAAGTTTTAGACAAAGGAGAGGATATTCAAAGCCAAGTAACTCCCACAAAAAACTCTAAACCCTAACAGACCAAGAGAACACCAAGGAATATGCAAATTGAACCAGTGGAACATGAAAGTTTTTTTAGGGTTCCACCACTCCTACCGTAATCATTCTATATTATATGAGAAATTATCTCATCTTCATCCTGATCATCCAATAGAGGGTTGTGTTCTATTGTCATCAGATTCTGTAGGGAATACTTATCTTCCTCATCCAAAGTGGGCCAAATAGTTTGCTCAAGATCAACATAAGATTGGGCTAGAGGATAGAGGACCAATTTCTTGGTCACAATCCCATTAGATATTATCATATTGTCAGACCTACAACCTATGAATGCATTAGTTATAGCTAATCATGGTCTACCTAGGATGAGTGGATATCCCGCAAGTTTAACCTTTGGTTGTAAAACTATGAAATCAACATGATATTCCCAAAAATCTAATGCAATAACTAAATCTTCAATGATTACTTCATCTTCCTCTTGCTTCTTGATTTGGAGAGTTTCCAACTAAGTTTCTAGGTGACTAATAATGTCCTCCTTCATGTTGGATAGCAAATTGCTTAATTTTATCTTTGAAGCCCCAGTAGATGATTTTCCAATGGTGGATGTCCTCTCTCCTCTTGGCCTCTTAGTGAAGGTCATGTAGTAATTTTTGTAGACCTTGTAGATGTCTTCAAATGGTATTTGAGAGATATCCCCATGCCCAATAAGATTGAGGGCATCCATATAGTCCTCATTGACCCCTCTCAAAAATACTGACTTGAGGGATTCTTCAAATAACTTGTTTTGTGGGTTTTTCTTCAAAGAAAACTGAAATCTATCCACATAATCTTCTAATGGATCATCCTCCTTTTGTGACATTCTAAAAATGTCATCTCTCCTCCTATCAAGTCCTCTACAATAGTCTTGGTACATCTCCAAGAACAATATTTTCATGGTATCCCAATCAGGAATAACATCCCTACCTAATCCCATAAACCATCTTAGGGCTACATCTTTTAGAGTGGCAGGGAAGAGCTTGAGCCTATGAGAATCAAAATTATAGTTATAACTTTTGCATAGGAAATAAAATTCAAATATAAATGTATCTAGATCTTTAGTCACCAACCCATAAAAGACTGGTAATGCTAAAGGAGGAATATTATTCAGCACAGTAGCCCTTTCTTGGTTGGTGATTGGGAACTCAAAGGTTGCACGTTTAGGATCATCCACTACATCACCCATGGTTCGATATGTCTCCTTTGTGTGCTAGATGATGGTGATAGGGAAATTTCTTCTTCAGTATTACCCTCTCTCTAAATACTAGAGTCACCAATTTCTACTATGGCTTCTTGGAATGTAAAGGGGGGGAATCTACCCAAAGAATCTCTTTACCCCTACATACAATAAATATGGCTTTGTATAGTAGCAGTCTTGCACAATGTCAGTGTAACTTTTGGTGTGTTCAAAAAGATTAAGTCTAATAGTCCTAATGTTGTAAACAAAATGTAAACTATGAAAGCTTGGTTCAAACAAGTTTATGAAGATAGAACCATCCTCAGAAATGATGCCAAAAATGGAGAGTCTAAACTAGTATATTGTAAACTTGGTATAAACCACACAATTCAGAGGTATGACTAGCTGAACAATCCACTCAACATTGTAAAGACTACATTAAATTGTCAACCAAGGTTTGTAAACTTGTGATGTTGTTGCACTATATGTGCCTTCAAAGACTTGAGGCTACCTAGGTTATCCTATTTAAGGTATTCTACTTGATAGAAAATCATAGAATTTCATAACAGTGAAAGAAGCAAACTAGCGCTAATGGCTACGAGTACCTACAACTTAACCTATAATTGAACTGCTACTAATAAGGAATTATTATACTAACTCAAAATTGATCAAAACTAGTAATTTGACATATTCTAACCTCTAGAGTACTATAGGTTAACTAAATGCATTCATTCTCATGAACATTCATTGTTGGTAATCAAAATATGAGAATCTATTTTTTCTTATATGCAATTTATGAAGTAATGATAAATGGAAATAACTACTAAATAGAAATAAACAACTGCAAATATTGTGAAGAATATTTACCTTGAGTGACCTTCTCAAGTGGTTTTCCTCACTTAACTAAACCAAATCTAAACCTTCAGATTCTACACATTCATATGAACTTGAACTTCATTCATTACGCATTACAGAGATTACACAAAATCTTCCTCACAGATTATATTCAAATAAATCATTTTTGAATAATCAACATGTTTGGAGATGATAACTAAAAACTGAAAAGTAACTGATAACAAAATACCAAATCAAAAACTATCTAAGGACTCAACCATCAGCTATATATAAGCACAGGGGAGTTTATTCTAAGCACAACTCCTAACTGCAATCATTAACTACAACTCCTAGATATTAGAATATGCAATTAATATTTGAATTGTTCAAACTGTAACTAAAAAGAGATAAGAATTCTAATAGAATTGAAACTCTTCAAAACAGATTTGCATGTAAAACACACAAACAGTCATCTAGAATCCTATCAAAAAAATAATTATTCTTCTCAATGCCTTATTAAGTGTCATAATGATGCATGACTAACTCCATCAGGCACCTCCACATGTTAGTTATTACACTCAACTTGATCTAGAACTTCTCCTATTTTGTTGTCCAAGTCTTCCTTTTGTTATGGGCTATAGTGTCTTCTTGGCTACAAGAGGTTAATCCATAAAACATATACATAAAGCAAACTACCATGATTAAACATAGAATTCCATCCACATTTCATACATACTCACATATAAACCATGCAATGCTACTATATCATACCTATATTTCCATTACTATAGTTTAAGTCCAAGGTTATCTAATAACCATGAAAAGATAGTATATTATAGGAGTATAGTTTAAAAATATTGTCTGATAATATATGAAAGTATGCATAAAAACAACAAAAAATAGGCTAATAAATGTACCCATCAATGATCACGCTTCACCATACAGGAGTGAAAGGTATAACCTACTGGAGGAGAGTCTTGGATGATATGAAAGTATTTAGATAGAAACCCTAGCTATAGACATAGCCATGGGAGGATGACCAAGATAAACTCTTCTATGCTTAGAAGACACAGTGGCGCATGGGCTGTCAGATTCACAACATAGAAAGGTACCTGCTAGACTGAGTGGCTAGACAGTTTGGTGACCAGCAGGATGTCTTGGCACTAAATTATAGGGTGGTGTATGCACACTCTTTTAGAGAGATTGGAGCTTGGGGACCTCAGACAACTTCTCAAGTATCTATTGAAAATTTCACATAATTGGCTCCCTTGCCATGGGCTTATCTGGGTGGTGCAACGGATCCTGGGATGACTCTATCCTATGATGCATGGTTTGTTGGTTCGCTCAACACCAACCCATCAGGTTGATAGACCCAGCGGGGGTCGATGGTGTGGAGTGAGGAAAAGGTTAGGGCAGAGGTAGAGGATAGGTTCCTCAACATCCCAGACAAGTTTTGAGATAGGTTGGAGACATTGGAAAAATTCCTCAACAGCCTCCCTTAGTACAACCACAGGTATAGGTGCATCAAACTCTGAGGCTAGATATTTAGGGTTTTCTATAATAGTAGAAAATGGAGAGAGATACTGCTATATAGGAGAAAGACACTGCTTTCCAAGAATGAGATCATGCCAAAGCTGAGAAAGATAGATACTGATAGGAGAGAGACCAGGAGTGCCAATAGCGACAGCAAGTAGATCTACAGCTAGCTTAGGAGATAGCTTGGAGACAATAGTAAGAGGCTAGCTCTACATAGGGATAGGGTACAATGGTCTTAGCCACATTATATGGTCAGGCTATGGCCGAGGCTTCATATTACTAGACATTGTACCATCATGAGATTCGTCGGCACTGGCGGCAACCATATTTTTCACATAGGAGTGGTGTAGCACCGAGTGGATCTGTAGGTGGCTATCAAAAGGGAAGTTAGATAGAGGAGGCCCTTAGGTAGCCATCGATACGAGGATCAGGGGAGTAAAGGATAGATCCTATGTAGACACATTTTTTATATAGCCTGATTGTATTGATGTATGCTCATTCATCGACTCATTGTTTGATAGTCTCATGTATATATTTTGATAGATATCACATATTTGACTTGTATCATAATATTGATAATTTTGACATATATGAGATGAATTTTGATGTGATAATGATATATGATGCTTTATTTTATGCTTATGATGTTATGTTATGTATGCTTTATGATGCATTATGGATGCATGTATACAATTGTGATGTATTTATTATTCTTACAATCTGATGTGATGCAAGTGTATATGATTCATGGATGCAATGCACATATTATGGATAATATGAATGCATTTATTTTTGTATTTAGATATGACATATTAGGCATATGCAAAATGCATGCTATGATATTCATGCTAATGGTTTATGTTGGATGTTGATGATATGTGGTTGTCATTGATGTCAACACTATTGGCATTAATGTCTTTAAGGTTGTATATGTCAAGGATATTAAGAAAATTGTAATAAAATGAGTTGCAGGTTGTCAGTGATGAAGTGAAGTCCAGTTTGTTGGTTAGCTTAGTACGTTGATGATCAGAGTTTGTGGATTAAAGGGTTTGTTTTCAAGTATATCTAGTTTATCCACGTTAAGTTTCAGAGATCTGCATGAAGATTTGATCGAGTTGTGAGCATTTGTGTTCTGAAAGTCATTTTGTTGCTTCAGTTGGTGTTCATAAATGAAGATAATACGATTCTAGTAATTTCAGTTGTTGTGTATGTTTCTCTAGTGATTCATGGTATTTGCAGATTTTTCTAGATCGTGCTATATCTGTGTTGCACATCCGCATTGATCGTTGTGCTCGTGATCGGTGATTTTCTCTTGTGTGTTCATGTTTTTCATGTTCATGGCCGACAAGGTGATGGTAGTGTGTTGTGGATCTTCATGGAATAATTTTTGAAGGTGTTTCATGTTTGAGGATGTCTTTTTGGGTCTTCATTATGTTGTGGTTGACATTGGTTAATTCACATTGATAATTGTTTATTGTTTTGGGATGATAGTTTGTATATGTTTTATTTTTATTTTTTTGAAGTCGACATGTAACAATGTAATCTCTTGTTGCGGATATATATAAGTGAGTGTTTATTCCATTTGAAGGCATGCATGTGTATGAGATGTGTGAATAATGTCCTAATCATTCAAAGGCAGAAGCAGAGTGTGAAGAAGGGTGAGCAGAGTGTGAAGAAGTGTTCATGTGCTTAACCAGAACTATAATTAGGCGTTAGCAGATGCTATTTTCTCAGTTCAAAATCATGCGGATGTAATCTGAATGTTTCTATAAGACAGTGTGTCTTCCTTTGGGCAATAAGCCTTGTTGTATTTGAGCAGTGGATCTCTAGGCAGTGTGACTGAATGCATGTGCATTCGCCATTTATTCTTCTTTATACTTTTAACAAAGTATAATCTTGTGGACTAACCTCCACCGTGGTTTTTCCCCTAACATGGTTTCCACATAAAAAATCTTGGTGTTATGTGTGTTTCTGATGTGTTGATGATTTATGCTTTCATGGTTATTAATCAGATTTGAGAATAAGGTTAATAAGTTTAATAAGTTTAAATTTTTGTGACAACTGATTCACCCCCCCTCTTAGTTTCCTACCCTTGTGTTGCCAACAGTTTATGGATGCAAGATGGATGCACTTATTTTTGTTCTTCCATGATACTTAGATGTTAGTAAGAATCATATAGAATATAGATGGAAGATGGAAGAATGATATGGTTCATTGATTAGCCTTTCTTTATGATGATTCATAATTCCAACAAATCTATAATTATTTTGAGATTTTATTGGATATGATGACGAGAAAGATGATATTGCTTTACTTTTAAGGACTTTTTTTAATTCATCATAGAAATCCTTATTTTGGATATAGAAAATAGACACAATGCACCAAGTTATGAAGAACCAGGGAAACGTTGTATCTAATGCAATGGACTTTAACTCTACAAATAGATAGGAGTGTAGTGTAGGAAATTCACACCCTTGCATTTTCACACTTGTTTGGGCCCACCTTTCTTTTTTTATCCTTATTTATGTCTTAATTGGTCCTATTTTGTATCCATGAGCCTAATAAATTATATCTTTTTCTAGTTAATCCTGACAAACATCAATGGATAAATGATAATTTAATGATTTTGTCTAAGTGTCCCTAATTTTTGGGTCGATACTAAGATGCCACCTAGGGTGTATTTGTCCCCCAAAGCTCTTGGGACCTTGATTTCAGGTGTGCCTTAAATGGACCCCTTTTTGGAGTCTAAGCCCCGAGTTTCATGCCTTAGGACTAAGACGCCACCTAGGGTGTCTTAGTCCCCCTTAAGGTATTTTTGGGATTTAATTTCAAATCTTGATGGGGTTTAGCCTCCTTTAATTAATGAATTCATATGTCGGCTTGTTGTGGTGTAATTTCAGGATATTAAGCATGGATAAGTATAAATACAAGGTTCCTTCTCTCATTTTCTCATCCCAAGCAAGATAAAAAGATATATAAGGACTCTAAGCATCCATGCATTCAAGCATTTGAGCATTCAAGATAATTTCATCAAGCATTTGGATCCATCATCAAGATTCAAGCATCATATCAAGGATATTGTTGCATCATGTTTGTTATTGTGTTAACATTTGTGATGTAGGGTTTATGATGCAAGCAAGTGTTTTATGCAAGATCTACATCCTTCAAACAAGATTCAAGAACCAAATCCATTGTAGCCATTTCAATCATATTTGTAGCACCTTATTACAAGGGTTTGGTGAGTTGCAACATATTACTTTGTTCATTCATCATTTCCCTCCTTTATTTCATTTCATTTCAAGGTTTAATTACCAACAAGGGGTTTGACCAAGGCAAACCCCCATTCACTACTAATCAACAAGTTTTTCCTCTCTTGTGTGCTTATGATTACAGATTTAGGTTGAAGATTTGAAGATTATTTGAAGTGCAAAGTTGCAAATTTGCATTGCAAAGTTGTCATCTTCACGAAAAGTCACCTACAAGCCAAATCTAGAAGTTTCAGGACCTGAGATCAGAGAAAAAGGAAGTGCAGACATCAAGACTTAGGACCACATTTAGAGATTGCAGAAATTCAGATCGGGGCTAATAAGACACCTAGGGCATCTTAGTCCTCCTGAGGCTATTTTTCAGAAATTCTTCCAGATCTGGTTCCGACATCCAAAGATTTCGCATTTTCCCCAAAAAATAGCACTGGGACTAATAAGACAGTAAGGGCATCTTAGTCCTCCATAGCACATTTTGAAAGCTTCTTTGCATTTCTAGAATCATCATTGCATTTCCAAACTTCCCAAGTACACATATCTTAACTTGTTGCATAATTTCATCATTTACACTCATCATTTAACTTGGATTATTAGGTTTTGTGAGTTGAATGATTACTTGTCTTTTCCAAGCTTTTTCTTGGTGGTGAACCTCTCAAAGCTTAAAGAACCCCATCCTAGGTCTTCCTTATTGAGAATTGACTCACCTTGTGAGGTTGATAGTCAATCCAATTAGGACTCTTAGGACATTATTGAGTGATAATAGGAAAATAAGTGGGCTTTCCCCCATCCTATTTTTCTTATTGTTCAAGGAGTATCCTTGTTCATACCTGACATACGAAAATCTTATTTGACCATGTGAAAGAATGAGTGATTGAAGTAAGGAGACTAATACACAAAAGGTATGAAGAACTTGATATGTCCTATCCATTGTTTTACTTGAGACTATCCCAACACATGCAAGATAAGTATTCACCGAGGTTATACTACAAGAACATCCATCAAGCACATCAAACAAAAGCAATGATCAATGCCCCAATATTTTCTCTCTAAATCATTTTGATAGACATCATCAAGAGATCATCAAAATGGACTAATAAGATAAATTATAATAAAATATTAAAATGAACAAACAATCAATGCTATTCATATCAATTGCCAAAGAAATTTTGATGTTCTTAGATGATATCCAAAATGATGCCCATTGTCAGAACAATATATCCTAGGACATGCATTGGATAGTGATGTTGTGTTAAACTAATTAGGTCATTGACACAAACTTAATTAATGAGTTCAAATATTAACCTTGACTCCACGATTCGTGTTCATTAACTTTTACCTTTTGAAATATTGCACTTGTGTATGTTTGTGTAGACACTAAATATCTTGGTCTACGAGCATCACTTTTCAATTGTCTTGCTCTTCTTCCTTGCATAATTAAATAATTTTAATTATTTAATTAATTCATTTCTTGATCTTTATTCTACTATGATCAATTGAATAAATTTAATTGTGTCACTAATCTCCTTTTCTTCTATAATTAAATAAATTATTATTTATTTAGTTATTTGCTCTTCACTATTCGTCTTTAGTCAAATAATTATTATTAATTGTTTGTCTATTCATTAATCTTTTGATTCTTCTATAGTCTAATAAATTTTAAATTATTTGACTATCTTTTGACATTTCTCCCCCACTTAAATAATTAATCTGATTTAATTATTTACTTCCATTTCTCTATTTCTTCATATTTAATTAAAATGGTTGCATAAATTATTTTAATTAAATGCCCACTTGTCTTTTCCTCAAATAAACAATTTAAATAAATTATTTATGCCTCCACTTGGTCAAAGAATCCTTCAATTGAATTAAATGATTTTAACTTTTAATTTATCTATTATCTCCCTCCACTATCTCATTTTTGAATCTCGATTGTCGATTGACTCTGGCCTCTTCTCAATCTTGACCATTCATTTCGTAACCCCCTTTCCTCTATGTTGCATGTCCTCTCAACTGTTGATCTTGGCATCTTTTTAGAAGATCGATCATGTCTGTCTATTCGAAATCTTTTCTATAAAAGAAGGTATTCTCTTCCATTTTTTCTTTAACGACCACTTATCTCCAACTTTCTTGCTTACAATTTGTAGGTATTTGCATAACTTCAACTACAAATCTGAGGGCATATTTGCAAAAGAAGAATGAGGAGAGACAAGGGAAGTGATTCAAGTTCAATCATGGGGAGTTCTTTCATTTGATTTGTTTTATTTTCCTCATGTTTTATTTGTATTCTCTTATTTTAGATTGGGTTTTGGTTTAGTAGTGTTGTGGTTGTCACTAGAATCTGGGCTAGCTCATTTTAACCTGTCTTACATTGGTGAACCTGACATGAATCTTACAATTTTGTAGATAAATCCATTTGTCTTCTTGTTTGTTTTTGCTATTTTGCATGTTACAACCAAGAATCTGCACAAAATCTCATCATCTTCTTATAAGCACAGAAAAATGGGCGCATGAAATCTTAAAAATAATTATCTGGGTTTTGTAGGTCTCACTCTTAGCTTTCTGGAACTTCAAATGGTTTTAAATTTTGTTACATTTTGAGAAATTTATGGTTGTTTTAGTGCTCGTAGTTTTTTAAAATTTATTTGTTAAGACCCGTGTTTTCTTTTGTTTATAACACTTTTGTCATGTAGGATTTTGCCAAACTCTTTCTAGGTTATGAAGGTTTATATCTTAGCTTTCCATAGATTTTTACAGTTTAAAATTTTGTTTAGTTTTGAGAAATTTATCACCATTTTTAGCTTGTTTTTATCATTAAAGTTTTTTTTTTTTAGTTTACTAATCTCTTGTTTTCAGCATGTGGCATAAATCTTGGAGGGAGTTCTAAAATTTGTTTCTTTTGAAACATAATCATTTGTTTCCCTATCATTTCATTTACTTAGCTTTGTTTTATCATTATCTCTCTTTTTTTTACAAACAACAACAAATTGCATATTCCATTCATGGGTTTAAAATGAACAAATTGCATATTTCATTCATGGGCTTAAAAATGAACAAAAAATTGCATTTTCCATTCATGGGTTTAAAATGAACAATAAATTGCATATTTCATTCATGGGGCTTAAAATGAACAACAAATTTGCATGAATCACTCATTGGGCCTAAAATTTACAAGTACAACTTGCATCAAAATTCATAAGGGTAAAATGAACTTGCATCTCATTTATAAGGATTTTAAATGAACAAAAAAATGCATTTTCTCACTCATGAGTATTAAAATGAACATACATCACACGCCATTGGCCTAAAAAGAATCCAAGTGTCTTCAAATCATAAGCAAGGGTTAAAATTTACAAGTGTCTTTTGTGTCTTCTGGTTTGCAAACTGTCATTAAATGTGTATGCTCTCCTCTCGCGTCACTTGGCGATCTTAAGGATCAAAAGCATTTCTTTGGCACTTGTATAACCACCCCCACATTCAGATTTTGGAATTAAAATGAACCCCATTCGAGTATGAGGCAAAGGCATTATGTATGCTCTCTCCTTTTGCTTCATGTGATCTAGGAGATCAAAAACAACGTACTTCCTTGTTGTTGTGTACCTTTTTTAGAGGGCCTTCCACCCCGCTTCGAAAGGTGGGAACAACCCAAGCGGTAACAAGCTAAATCCAAGCTCATTCGAACCGTTATATAAAAATGTGTTTGTGACGAAAGTCACATGCAACAGGTGTGGATATGTCATACTAACAAGTGCCAACCTCAGTAGCCCCATGAGCTACGTAAAAATCCTTTCTTAGGAAGGGACTGAGAGGCCTCTTGATTGACCATAATCTTGAGCTAATCTTTCCATGTGTATGGCCACCTTGAACAAATGCCCTTACTAAGAACCAATTGTTTTAGTGGCAAAAAACCTTTTATACGTGCGTTGATCGTAGGAGGTCAGACCTTTGAAGTTGCCCCACATTTTCACTAAGCATGTGTAGAGGCAGAAATTCCTCTTTGGGGAATGAGACTTGGTGAGCCTAAGAAGTGAGTGTCATGGAGGGGAGCCAATGCCACCAAGTCTCTAGTTGTCTACCTTATTCAAGTGGCTGGAGAAATCCAAGTGGGGATATCAACTAGTGGTTTCCTTGCTAACCCTAGGATTGTGCTTGTTGTCTATGAGTGTTTTATTTTGAAATCAAACTTTTTCACATCCAAAATCATATCAAAAAAAGTGTTTGTGACTGTATTCTATATTTTCCAAATAAAATTTCATCAAAATCAGTCAAAAATACCACTTGGAAATCAGGTCAAAACATCAAAATTGCAAAATCAACATTTTGTGAACCACAACTACTTGAAACAGAGCCACAACTGCCTGATTACCAAAATTTTAAAAATAATTGTCCAAAATTAAATCAATTTATCTTGATAGAGATATTGTTATCTAAACCTTAGACTTGCAGTGCTTTATCAATCCATTCCACCATTCTCATTTAGGATTGCATTACATTTTAGATTGCACCTTAAGTCACCTTTACTTTGCATAATTAATAAAAGATCTTAGGTTGCATATACCCTTTAGATTTCAAACATAGGAAAACTATCAATCCTTTGGACAATCCATGGTTGCTTATACAACTTCTCATTGACCTTCATCTTTTATTTTATCAACTTTTTTCATTTTCATCTTGGTCAAAAATTTGAGTCTCAAAATTATGTCTTAGTTTAGACTCATCTTGTCAACCTTTCCATCATCTTGGTCATCACAAAAGGTAAATGATAAAATTTTTTGTTACCTTGGATCTACATAGCTCGATTAGCATCCTTTTTTTCTTAAATCTTAAGGTCTATCCCTTTAGTATCATTTAGCATCCATTGGTCCCATTTAGTTTCATTTTGGCATACCATATCCTTTGATCATAACATCATTATCATCCTATCATTTTTTGGTCTTAGACTTAGGTGCATGGTCATCTTGCATCCTTATATCCACAAAATACAAAAACATAGCTTAATCTCATATCATATTGCATTCCGATATTGGATCAACATAGATTGGTTAGTATTCTTTATCTTAAATCTTGAGGTCCACATCCTTAGTATCATTTGACATCCTTTAGTCTCACTCTAGATTCATTATCATACCATACCCTTTGGTCATTATCATCATTGCTTCCCAACCTTTAGTTTTAGGTGCATTATCATTTTCATCCTCATATCCTTATAATCCAAAAAATACAAAAAAAATAGCTTAGTCTCATATCCCAGTTTGCATTTATCATCTTTGCATATCATATCCCTTTGTCATAGGGTCATTATCATCCCACCATTTTGTAATTTTGGTCTTAGGTACATTGGCACTTTGCATCCTTATATCCTTGAAAATCACAAAAAATAGCATAGTTTCATATCCATTTTGCATTGTCACCTTGCATTGACATCCAAAGGTCACAAGTTTTATATGGTCCTCACTAAGTTTTCCTTATCCATCCTAATCCAAAATAATGACCATGTCTTCAATTTACCTTGATCTTCTTCATAGTCAAGATGAATACCAATCAATCCTCAATCATCAATACCAATCATCCATAGTCTCGAGTCAAACCTCCCTCTACCCATCTTACAAACAATCCATAAGCTCTAGTCTTCCATCCATCTACCCTCCCTATCAAGAACCAATTAACATAATCCATACCATTAATCCCCAACAAACGTTCATTAATCATCCTTATCCTAACTTTGACAAGGGAAACCAACCTTCCACTAGTCCATTCCAATCCTCCACATCTTATCCTAATCCACAATCCACTAATCCATTGGCATCCATTTCATCCCAAACTATAATACCATCCACTAAAAGAACATTAATTTATGCTCTCCAAGGACAACTAGCAAAGGAAATCATTCGACTCCTCAATGAAAACAAAGTTAAGTGATCCAATCACATTGCTAATCCTACACCATCCAACCATTTGCCACCATCATGTCCTCCATCGCTTACCAATACCAAAAAATATCTAACTATTGAAACTCCATTATTGTCATGTCAAAATCCTGAGTTTATCAAAGAAAATCCTACCATTACCCAAAATTGCATTCCATTGCTTAAACCTTGGGATATATGTCCAAAGAAAAACCAAAGCATGATGAAATAAACTCCATGAAAAATATAGATCAAGTTACCAAAAAATCACCTATATATGCTCCCGGTATCCAAGTTAAACCAATCTCTAATCAAGATCCAATTCCCAATCATGCCATCCAAGATAAACCTATCTTTGATTAAAATCCTACCATTGAACAAGAAATCTAAAATGACCCTCTCATCAACCTTTATACCATCCATGATCAAACATTTGAAGTTGGTCCTATCCAAACTTCAAACACCTCCATTTCCCAAAATGAGACACTTGGCTCCCTTGGACACATAGATAATCAAATAATGATATGGATAACATCAAATAAGAGCATAAAGGAGATACTATTGATCAAGTCAAATAAGAATATAAACAAGCTACTATTGATAAAGTCAAAGAAGAAGATGCAAAAGCTATTATGGATCAAATCGACATCCCAAATGATCA
>VDFB02041368.1:0-11463 GCA_007258455.2 Sequoia sempervirens
GATCCCATTTTTCCTGCATGAAGAAGATCCCCAACACCCAAACTCTTAGCATCACCTTGTGCATCAATCCAAATAGGTAGATTGTGAACCCTCGCTTGTGCAAATGCCCAACCATATGACACATCCCAACCAGTGAAACTTGCAGAGAGAGTCTTCGCATAGCTGTGTCCATAGCAACATTCATCCCCAATCGACCAGGAGGGAGAAGAAATGCCTGAGTGTTGAGTGGGAGGGTTAGGGCAGTGCCGAGGAGGCTTCAGAGCGCACCATTATTTTTTAACATTATTTAATTTAATTTTTATTGATTTTTTAATATTTTTTATAAAGCGAATTTAATGCCATTTTTTTTTTGAATTTTTTCCCTTGTCGAACTTCATTCGAATTTTATTGTTGCTGAACATGAATTCAAATTCAAACCTTGTGAATTAGCTTATAACTATGTATCTCATCAAGTCTTAGATCTTGAAGGTTCTATTCAGTAACCAATCTCTCAATACATGTGTTGAGGCCAATCATAATCTCTACATCAGGTTTGAAAGAGGGGGAGAAAAAAACTTGGGGTTCAAGTAGTTGGTGGTGTTGTTGGTTCCACCTCTGATCAATAATGCGTCATATGGGTTCATATTTGGTCTCATTTGACCCATACAAATGTTGAATTGCCTCTTTGGCCTTATCCATTGCTTTGTATAAATACCCTGTGGGGTTTTTATCCTCATCCACCAAACGTGGAACCCTAACCAACACCTAAATATTAAAATTTTAAAAAATCAACAAATTGAAAAAAAAAGGAAATTGGAGATTGAAAACTTACATTGATGATCTTCTCCATGAATTTTGCAAATCTATCATAAAAAATGGTCTTCATGACTCTTTCTTTGTCAACCTTCTTGCAATCAGGACTCTCTATCCACCTTTTGCTCACAAAAATACATTTAGGATTGCACATTAAAGCTAATATACTTTGCAAGTTGAGGAAATCAGTGGAAAAGTGTGCGACTCTTGATCGCACAAGATACTTGCCGTCAATGTGCTCTCTTGAAAGATTTAGAACCCATGTGTGGTTATATATGTAGTTTGTGATATTCCTTCCATCTTTAGTCACATGCTTCACCTATCTTGCTTTTCTTATGTCTTCAAGGAGTAGGTCAAGATGGTGGGCAATACAAGGGCTCCAAAATAATGTTGGGTCCCTCCACTCTATAAATCTTGATGCAATGGCTTTGCCGTTGTGCCAAAAGATTGACTTGTTAACGCCTGATACAAATGCTAGATTTATACAAGATCCACAGGAGGTGGTTAAGCCATGTTTCGAATCCGCGACGGGTTGGATAGGCACCAACCTATCCAAGAGGACAAGGGAACCAACCTTCAAAAAGCACCAACTTTCCAACAATCGCCTCCCCACCCCCCTCTACCCCCTGCGGGATTCGAACCCGTGACCTCGCTTTGATACCAATTGTTGCAATGGCTTTGCCGTTGCGCCAAAAGATCGACCTGTTAATGCTTGATACAAATGCCAGATTTATACAAGATCCATGGGAGGCGGTTAAGCCATGTCATGAATTCGCGGTAGGCTGGACAAGCACTAACCTATCCAAGGGGACGAAGGCACCAACCTTCAGAAAGCACCAACTTTCCGACAAATCTACTAGTTGCCACATATGCATCTGCATTGCTGGTCACTATTTGAATTAATACCAATATCTCCATTTTGAACTGTAAAAGAAGTGTAATATGTTTTTGTTTTTATAGGAGCCAAGAGACCATAATGGATAAATTCTTTCTATGCTCAAAGTGTTGATTTAGAGATCACTAGAATGTTGGATGTGGAAATTATATGAATTTTTTAAAAATTGATTGTTCATATTGCTAGTTTAAATGATGAGTAGGCTTGAATTTTCACAGTTATAATTGTGAAAATTCAAGGCTGTAGGTTTAATTGAAATTTTGTTCATATTGGAAGTTTAAATGACATGTAGGTTTGAATGATAACTATGATAATTCAACACTTTCAGGCTTTAACATAGAAGGGAATCAAAGGATATTAAACTATGAAAATTAGAGTTTGGTTGTTTAAACTTGCAAAAATATGTACTATGAACAAAATTACAAAAATGCATATAATTTCCACATCCAACATTCTATTGATATCTAATTCTGAATCAACACTTTCAGCATAGAAAAGATTTATCCATTATGGTCTCTTGGCTAGTCATTTAACTTTAAATATTATTAAAGTTTTAAAGTTTAAATTATGAAATTTCAAGCCTACATGGACTCTTCCTTGGCTCAATCGATTTGCAAGGAAGGCAAAAAAAAATTCAATGAAAATCTATTTATTTTGCATTGCCAATCGTGTGCCCTAATCTACCACCAATTGTGTGCCTGAAATGCAAAAATTGTAAAAGTTTTAAATATTAGGTGAAAAAACGAATTTATACTCATATAGGTAAGTTTTTTATGAAAAGTCACGAGTTTTGAGTGATTTATCAATGAGTTTATAAAGAATTGTTGATGAGTAACTCATTATGGTTTTAGATTCATGAGAACTTAGCAATCTTTTCATCTATGGTTGGAGCCATAGTTTACATACTCTCCGATTACTCTCTGAGTAGCCGAGTAATCTCTAAAACATTTGTATGCCGAGTAATTTCTGCTTTTACTCTCGGGCAGTATGCAGATGGATTTTCTCCCATCAAATTATCGAGTAATCGCCAGTAGCTCACAAAAAACCCACAAACTTGGCATGTTTGTGTGTATATAAATATGTGTGTGTGTGTGTATGCATGCAAACTTGGCATCCTATGTATGTTTATAGATACGTATGTGTGCATAGTGCAATCTTGAGTATACACATACATAAATATCCACACACATTTGCCGAGTCAAAATTTTTGGGCTTGCTGAGTACTCTGTGATTCCGAGTATGTAAACTATGGTTGGAGCTATATTTGAAAAATTCGGACTTGGCAATAACTTGGCTAATCCAAATATTTTTACAACTTGGGACTCAACAAAAAATTGACAAATTTTTAGAACATTAAAAAATACTTTAATTTGTAAAAGTATTCTTCAAAAACATGCATATTAATGAATGTAGGGAACATGTTACTCATTTCCTCAATGTATAGATGAAAATTAGAATTCAATATGTTGGTGCATATTTACTTTCTTGCATTTAGTTAATTGCTTTATTGCATATTTTGCACCTAGGATAGGATAAGCTTGTGTGGTTAAGTTGCATTTGCATATGTGACTTGTACATTCGTATTAAAATAGTAACTAGCATATGTTAATGCTCAATCAAGTTCCTATTATTTAGCTATGTACCGCATGTTACTCCTGTAACTTGCTTTTTGATTGTTTCAGTTACCTTCCGTTATTGGGTCTAATCACGTCTTCGTGATTGCTGATGGCCTTTCATTGTATTCTATTTAGTCATTCTTTCATGTGAATAATATCATTTGATTATTTCAATCTGTGTGCTCTGTATTTGTTATATGGTATCAGAGCAATATAATCGATCAATCGATCAAGCAATTTTTTATTATCTGTGATTTCTTGTAGTCGTGTAATCAATTATTTCCAGTGCGTGTTCTCTGTGAGAGCTCCCAACAAGCATTTTGCGACTCTTAGTGTGTGGATTTCTCGTGCGTGGATTTGCTCTTTTGTTCCTCATGCGTGCGTTCGTTCCTGTGAAGAGTCCTCGTGCAGAGTTGTTTCACCTTGCATCTTGATCGATTCTTGTGGTTGCGCGTTTTTATTGAAGTGATTTAGTCGCGATTTCTGGGCGTGTGTTCTTGTTTGCATTTCTGGGTGGAAAAATCTGCATTTTTCGTGTCCATTTCTGGCCGCAACTTCTGAAACTCTTGGTTGCGTTTTTTTTAAAAATTCCTATGTCGCGATTTTTGCTTGATTGCAGTCATGATTTCCGTCTCTTGCTCGTGTTTTTTTTTTTTGAAGAAAATCTTGGCCACGTTTTTTGTAGAATAAAAATCACGATTTCAAGCTTTTGGGTTGTAATTTTTTGCCATGATTTTTCTGAAATCATAGGTCAATTTTCTGTATTTCTAGTGCTGCGGCTAGGGTTTTGTATTTCATTTGTTCTGGGCACGATTTTCAGCCTTTTCTAGACGATTTTTAAAATTACCAGAAAATTGGCTAGGGTTTTGCAAATATCTCATCTATCTGAAGGCAATTTTTTCTTTCTTTTGAATCCAGATTATTTCTGGGTTTTTTGAGAGGATTTCTGGGTCTTCGTCAAAATTTTCTAGGTGTCTCGAAATTTGTGCCTTGGAATTTGTGCCAACGGATTTGTCTTGATTTCAAGTATTTTTTTGTACCTAAGGTTTCGTGTTTTTCAATTTGCAGAAATTCTTCTTTGTGCCTTGAAATCCATGTTCGGATTTCTTCTTGAGTTTAGGGTGTGTTGTCTTGAATTTTGTGCCGTCTATCTACTGCATCATCTTTGTTTTTTCGTGCCTCGAAAAGCGTGAAGCATGGCCTCTTTGACCAACATCATGTTGGACAGCAGTTAGAAGTTCAATGGTCGCAACTTCAACACATGGAAGCAGTGTATGATGACGATATTTGAGTATCGTTGTCTTGACCAGATTGTTCTAGGCACCACGTCACGACCTCTCATAGTTGATAAGGATCAGGTGAAGTTTGATGAGCAGAATCGGGAAGCCGTTATGCTCATAAAGTTATTAGTCACTAATGACTAGTTACCTTAGGTTCGTTCAGGTAAATCAGCGAAGGAGATTTGGGATCTTCTGAAAGCTCTTCATGAGACTTCCGACAAGAGTCGTGCGTTCTTTCTGAAGAACATGTTTTCCATCGTCATGGATGAGAATACACTTCTGTAGGCACACTTGACTAGGATCAAGGACATTCAAGATCAACTCAAGGCTATTGGTCGAAAGATGGAGGAAGAAGATATGGTGGTGATCACTTTGAAGAGTTTATCACATCTGTATGAGCACTTTATTGAGACACTCAACATTACAACGACTATAATTGGCTTGACGTGTCTAGATCTCTGCAACAAACTTCTACAGCAGGATTGTTGGAAACAATAGTTTGGTACTAGTGCCACTTCATCCTCTTCAGTGTAGGCATTCCTTGCAAAGACATTTCGGAAGAATAAGGGCAAGTCTTCGTCCTTTCAATAGCACAATCAGGGGAAATCTTTAGATTCTTCAAAGTCAAAGAATATTTAGTGCAATTATTGTCACAAGTTTGGCCACATGAAGAAGGATTGTCGGAAACACTTGGCCTATGAACAAGGCAAGCAAGGAGAGTCTAGACGGCAAGCACATGTGGTGGAGCACACTGAGCAAAAGGAGTTTTCCTTCTTTGCATTCATGGAAAAGAGTCCTACAGATCCCGTAAACACTTCTGCTTGGTACATTGACTTTGGTGCTTCATGCCATTTCACGCATAGTAGGGATTGGTTCATTCAGTACACACTTTTCAAAGATTCAGTTATCTTTGGAGGAGGCGCAAAGTATACTATTGTCAGCAAGGCAAACGTTCAGATTCAGTCTGGTGGGAGAAATTTGATATTTCTCAATGTATACTTTGTACGTGGCATGGAGATGAACTTACTTTCTGTAAGTCAGATTATGACTCACTCTCCTTAGTTAGACATCGTCTTCAGTATACATACATGCAGTATTGTTGACAGAGAGACATGGACTATAGTCATTCAGGGACTTGAGGATCATGGTCTTTATATACTTGTTGATTATGGTGATTCTTAAGAACACGTTATGGCAGCCAGGAACACTTCTATCAGCACTCTCTGGCATTAGCGTTATGGGAACTTGAACATGCACTATCTCTCTCAGTTATCACGAGATGATCTCGTTGGTGGTCTACCTGTGATTCAGACTCAAACTCATGGAGTTTGTGAGGCTTGTCAGGCTGGAAAGCAACATTGGACTCCTTTCTCCGATGGTGACTAATGGCAAGCTTCAAGGGTTTTACAGTTGGTCCACATTGATGTATGTGGTCCAGTGAACACGCCTTCTGTTATTGGATCCAGGTATTTTTTGCTTTTTGTTGATGATTTCAGCAGAAAGATGTGGGTGTATTTTTTGAAGCTTAAATTAGAGGTGTTTAGCATATTTCAGCAGTTTTAGGCCTTGGTGGAAAAAGAGTTTGGCTCTTCTATTATTACTCTTAAGTCTGATAATGGGGGCGAATTTTGTTCCAAAGATTTCTCCTCAATTTGTGCTGCACATGGCATAAAGTGCCAATTCACCACACCTTACACCCCTCAGCAGAATGGTGTAGTTGAGCGTTGCAATCGCACCATTACTGAAATGGCACATTCTATGTTGGAGCATAGACATGTTCCTAAGAAGTTTTGGGCTGAAGCAGTGTTTATTGCTGTTTATCTTCTGAACAAATCTCCTGCTCATGCTGTGAAGAACATGACTCTTGAAGAAGCTTGGTTTGGACATAAGCCGAACATTAGTCACCTGAAGGTTTTTGGCTCCACTGCTCATGTTTGGATTCTTGATGCTCAGTGCACTAAGTTGGATTCCAAGAGCCAAAACTTCATGTTTACAAGTTATAGTGAGAATCATAAGGCATACAGACTAATAGATTCAGACACTAATCGTCTAATCTCCAATCGTGATGTCGTGGTTGATGAGAATTGTGGGATCTTCTATCAGTCTTTTCCTGTATCTTCCACTTGGTCCACTTTATGGGAGGGATTACGTAGAGGTGCAGGAACCTCAGCAACTGCTTCCACCACCAACCCCTATTCAACAAGATTTGGATGTTCTTCCAGATATGTCAGTTCCAACTAATCCAATAGAGATTGTTCATCCTGATTCCAATATTGGTTCATCTACTGTTCGGCCTAAATGGTGGGCTTCGGCGATTGGTGCTCTTCATGATGATGAGTTACTAGAGGGTAGATCTGCTCGGAATAAGAGCAAACAGCAGAATATAGTGAATTTTGCTCTTATGGCCAACCTTCATAGCATTTTGGAGCCTCAGACATACACAAAGGCTAAAGGCACACCTGAGTGGGAATAGGCTATGACAGCTGAACATCATAGTCTCATGCAGAATGACACTTGGGAGCTTTCAAATCTTTTGCATGGGAAGAAACCCATAGGTTGCAAATGGGTTTATAAGGTTAAGTATGAGGTTGATGGAACCCTTGATAAATACAAGGCTAGGTTGGTAGCCAAAGGTTTTTCATAGCAAGAGGGCATTGACTATGAGGAGACTTTTTCTCCTACAACCAAGATGGGTACCATTTGGCTTGTCCTCTCGATAGCAGCTCAGTTTGGATGGAAAGTCCATCAAATGGACGTAAAGAGTGCCTTCCTCAATGGTAATTTGCAAGAAGAAGTTTACATGATGCAACCTTCTGGTTTCAAGGTTGCTGGTAAAGAATGCCAGGTATGCAAACTGGTGAAAGCACTCTACGGCATTAAGCAGGCACTGCGGGCTTGGTACATGAAGATTGATCAGTACCTTATTGATCATGGCCTTCAGCGAAGTCCTTCTGACTCTAATCTGTATGTCAATCAGACTAGTAATGATATCTTGTTCCTAGTTGTCTATGTTGATGACATAATCATTGCTGATAGTTCAAATTATCTGATTGAGGAGATCAAACATAATCTTAGTCAATCATTTGACATGACAGATTTGGGACTCCTCCATTATTGCCTTGGTATAGAGGTTTGGCAGTCTACTGGCAGTACCTTCATTTCACAATCGAAGTATGCCAATAGCTTGAAGGACAAGTTCCGGATGACATATTGCAAACCAACATCTACACCTATGGAGAGAGGGCTGAAGTTATTAGCTCAGTTGGATTTACCCGTGGAGAACGAATTAGAATTTAGGCAACTTGTGGGCAGCCTCATCTATCTTGCTGCCACTAGACCTGACCTTAGCTTTGCAGTGAGCTACATCTCTCGCTTCATGTTAGCCCCTAGAGCCGAACATTGGGTTGCAGCGAAGAGTGTGCTGAGATATGTGAAAGGCACTTCTGACCTTGGCATTTTATATGGGAGGTGCAAAGATCCAAAGCTGATTGGTTATATAGACTCAAACTGGGTAGGTTCTATTGATGACAAAAAGTCTACTTCAGGGTATGTATTCAGTTTGGGTACAGGTGCAGTTACATGGACAAGCAAGAAGCAGCAGGCAGTGGTTCTCTCCTCGACCAAAGCAAAATATCGAGGAGCTGTTAAAGCAGCTTGTGAGGCAGTTTGGCTTTGAAGGATGCTCTCGGGCATGCAAATGTCTCAAGTAGGACCTTCCCCCTTATATTGCGACAATCAAGGGGTGCTCAAACTCGCCAAGAATCTAGTCTTTCATGAACGGACAAAGCATGTTGATCTTCATTGTCACTTCATTCGCCAGCTTGTTGAAGATGGATCCATAGCATTGCAGTATGTTTCGACAGAGGATCAGACTGTGATATTCTCACCAAGTCTTTGAGCTCCGATATGTTTGTTAGATTTAGGGAGCATCTTGGTGTGATTGATAGATTATGCATTAAGGGAGGGTATTAAAATAGTAACTAGCATATGTTAATGCTCAATCAAGTTCCTATTGTTGAGCTATGTACCGCATGTTACTCTTGTAACTTGCTTTTTGATTGTTTACCTTCCATTATTGGCTCCAATCACGTCTTTGTGATTGTTGATGGCTTCTCATTGTATTCTATTTAGTCATTCTTTCATGTGAATAATATCATTCGATTATTTCAATCTGTGTGCTCTGTATTTGTTATAATTTGTTTTTTGATGGAGTTGTACTATGCACATTTGAGTGCATCTCCTTTATCCTACATTGGTTGTACATTCACATCTTTGGGTGGTGTATTTTATATATGCACACTTGTAGCACTTTATTGTATATCACTTATGGTATATTTGCATCCTTTGATAGAATATAATTCTTCTCTCATGTTGGGTCTCTTTTGTGCTTTCATTGAAGCTTCTTGATCTTGTGTGGTTATCTCCATAGCCAAAACTTACATGGTATAGAGCTTGTTGGATTGCTTTTTGTCAACCTTTTTGGAGATCTAAGTTGTAATTTTAAATATTTTTGAAAATTTGAGTATGTTTTTCACTTATATCAGATGATGACCTAGAGATCAGAAAAACTTGATAGAAATATTGAATTCTTGGGGGGTTCCCATTGCTGCTTTGTATTGCAGGTTGCTTTGGAAGATTCTTCAAGAAAATATGAACTCACCAATAAGCTTAGAGCATCTGTTTGGTGGTGTATTTTATATATACCCACCTGTAACACATTATAGGAATCACTTATGGTATATTTGCATCCTTTGATAGAATAAAATTCTTCTCACTTTGGGTCTCTTTTGTGCTTTCATTGAAGCTTTTTAATCTTGGGTGGCTATCTCCATACCCAAATCTTACATGGTATAAACTATAGAGTTTGTTGAATTGCTTCTTGTCAACCTTTTTGGAGATCTAAGTTGTAAATTTTGTATATTTTTGAAAATTCGAGTATGCTTTACACTTATATCATGACGACCTAGAGATTAGAAAAACTTGAGAAATGCGAAATTTTTAGGGGGTTCCCTTTGCTGCTTTGCATTGTAGGTTGCTTTGGAAGATTTTTTAAGCAAATATGAACTCACCATTAGGTTTAGGGCATTTGAGAAAGTTAGTTTTGCCTTTTTTGTGTCCAAATTGGATATAGTAAACTAGATTTGTAAAGGGTTTCACTTGGGAGGTGTTTGCCAAATCTGGCAAGTAGCCATCATTTTGAGTCAAATTTGATCTTGCCATCATGTCTAGAAACCCTAAAAACTACAAATCGACTGTCAAACCATCCAAATCATCCAAATTAGACAACTTGGACTAAAGCCGTTAGGGAAAAGATTACCCCTTTTTCATTGTTACTATAGGTGCATTGTTGTATCATCAAAATTGACTATGCAAAATATTTTGTTTATCTTGCACAGGTGTGATGCATGCAAGGCATATGACAGAGGTTAAAAAAAAAACTTTTCTTAATCAGTTTAAAAAAAAATAAAAATTGCTTTCTTAATCAGTTTAAAAAAAAAATTCTGCATGGTATTGTGTAGGCCGACACTTGCACAATATCCATAGTACTACACTACTAGTACATTGCTAGCGGTGATGCCAGTAGAGCTGCCAATGGCTTATAGATTGCTAGAAGTCCTTCAGTGCCTATGTCTCATAGTTTGCCACCTGAGTGGCCCACCACCACTATATTGCTTGCAATTAGTCCACATGTTACCATTTTGTTCCTTGAGCAGGCCTTCTAATCTTGTCGCCTACACACCACTACCATTGGCTTTGTTGCTTGGGTGACACTCACCTTTAGCCAAGGGTAGAGATGCCTCGTTGTTGAGTTTTTAAGTGAAGGATGCATTTTTCAAATGACTAAATCTTGGCCATATAGAGGCCTTCTTTTTCAATGCATTTTATTTTTGATTTTAGCTATTTTCTGCATACTTTGCAGTGGTGTAGATATTTTTTGATTTTGATGCACAAATTTTCTAAAATTTACAATTTATCACAGGTGTTGCTACACAATTCCTATTTTGGGACCTTCTAGGACTCTTTGGGCTCATATGAGCTCTTTTATAGGCATCTTTTTTTGATAGTGAGTGATTTTTGAACTCTATGTAATGGTGTTATTGGTTCATTTTGATATTTTTTTAATCTATGGCTTCAATTTTTAGCCTCGTTTTGATATTTGTAAAAGCATTTAGACCAAGACCTTTTTGTGAAATTTGTAAATGTAAATTGTACTCACTAGATATAAAGTGCCAAGATTGTATTGTGCTAGGGAGATCATTGATGAGTGAATTTGGGGAGTTGGAGACCTTGAGGTGTTTGCTTTTTTAGTTCTTCTACCATATTTTCTTGCAATGGGCAAAACCCAAGATGAACTTCTAAATTCCTATAACTATGCCACATGGAAAACATCAGTACAGAATTATCTAAGGGAAAAAAATTGTGCTAGATATGTAAATGAGACTATTGTTGGGCCTAGTAATGCTAGAGTAAAGGAGTGCAAAAGACAATGCGGTAAAGCCCTTGGTCTCATTTACTTATTAGTGTTTTTTGATTTACAATTTCATGTTGAATCTTTTACAACACCTAAGGCGGCTTGGGTTGCTCTTGAAAAATTGTATGGTAAAACTAACAAGATTAGGGGATATTAGATTGATAATGATTTGATGAATCTTGATCCTAATGGTCTTAATCACATTGAGGACTATATCGCTAAAGTTAAACAACTAAGATCATAGTTAAAGGATTGTAAGTTGGATAAAAATGATTTATAATTGATTTTGAATGTGCTATCTAAGCTTGGTCTTGAGTATTCAATGTTTGCTTTTGAGGTTTATACCCATCGACTTTCTATGGGAGTTGTATATATTTTTCCTAACTTTAGCAAACACAGTTGAGGATA
>VDFB02041369.1:0-10357 GCA_007258455.2 Sequoia sempervirens
ACCATATACACTCTGCACCGTGTACTCACTATAAAACTTCTCTGAAAGCTAAGTCTGAAATCCCAGTGCACAAGTAGGATCCCAAACACTATCATCACTCTTCCCACTAACGAGAGAGATAGAACGTAGGCTCCCATCTGTAATCCCTCTCAACACATATTTCTTGCCCTGTACCTCAAATCTCATCTCCATTTTAGGCAAGTTGAGGGTGAACACACTAATGTCCTGAAGCCATCTCATACCCAACACTAAATCCATCCCACCCAGGTTGACTACATAAAAGTCTGCCTGTAACTCATAATCATTTAGCATGAGGGTGAGATTACAAATTCGTCGAGTGCAAGTGAGTGTATATCCATCTGCCATCCGAACTCTGAATCCAACGAAGTCCTTTGTCTGGAGCCTACATCTGTTGACGAAGCTCTCATCAATGAAATTGTGTGTGGCTCCGGTGTCAAGCATAGCAATACATCGCTGTCCATCCACTAGTCCCCTAAACCTGAATGAATCATCCTGTACACTAGCAGATAATACCAACAGGGACAAGTTGGCATCAGGCCCAAACTCCATAGAGGCATTCCCGGCCTCTGCATGTTCTGAAACAACCTGCTGGTCTGAATCCTCAGACTTAACATCCTCATAGTAAACCCACATGGCGTAGTTGGCTTCGCCCTTCGGTCTCAAAGGACAATCATGCTCCTTGCTGTAGGGTTCTTTGCACCAATAACAAAGTTGTTTCCTTCTCAATTCATCACGAGTTGCATCATCAATTCTTGCAGCTGTTTTCCTTTTTGGTTCTGCAATTGGTGTATGACTCTCCTCAACAGGCAAGTTGTTTGTTTTAGGCTGAAATTGTTTCTTCGGAGCAGCAAGCTCCATACTCCTTGCCTTCCGCATCGCCTCCTGAAGAGTAGGAGGATCGAATGCCTTGACCCAACCTCTCATCGGCTCTGTCAACCCCTCAACGAAGAGTATAACAAGTCTCCGCTCTGAAATGCCTGTCACCATGACTGCAACTCTCTAAAACTCACCAACATAAGAATCCAGACTACCTGTTTGTCTGAGATGAGCTAGCTCTCTGAAGTAAAGTTCCGGATCCTTCTTGTCAAAACGCTCTATGAGCCTGTTGGTGAACTCCTGGTAAGTATTAACTGCATGATGGTCGAGTGTGTACATGCCATGATGCCACCAATCATGCGCCAACCCATCAAGATGCAAAGTAGCGAACTTGATGGCCTCATCCTCCTGCATAGGTCTCAGTGATATATAGTTGTTCAGTTTCTGGACCCAAGACCTCTCTGACGTCTTATCAGACCCATCAAAATATGGCAAGGTGATCTTGCTAACTGCATACTGCAAATCCCTATTCACCTGTGGCTATGGCTGCTAATGCTAAGGGGCTCTACGGTCAAATCTGCCTCCTCCTCTAGGTTTATGAACATCCATAAACTCATGAAACGATAATGCCTGCCTGATCTCAGGTGCCAATGATAGGTATTCACCATGAAGCCTCGTCACATCTGCTACTGACATGACATTATGTGGCTGAAACTCACGATCGCCCTGCTTTGCTGCACTTACAGTCGGAGGTGGGTCTTTCTGGAAAGATGTAGGCTGTCGGGGCCTACGCTTACGATAGATGGGCGGCTGTGCGTTAGTGCTGAAGCCAAAGGCTGATTCGCTGGCGTAGTCGGCTGCGTGCGTCCAATCGTATATAATGTGGGCGTGATGGGTATCGCGCCTATGGGTGCCATCAGCTGGGACATCCTTATCCATCATGTTATCATGCACAGCGTCTGGAACTCCTCGCCGGTAATGTAAGCCCTCTGCGTATTTCTTTCCACCGGATCCCTCGTGCCTCTACTTGGGGAATCTCAGCGATCGCCATTAGGGTTGCAACACTTTTATTTTTATTTCTTTGTTGGAGCTAGATGCGTGAATGCCAATACGCGACAGCTGTCTCACCTTTAGGAGTGTGGTGGACTGTCCAATGCTGAGCTTCCTACTTTCGTCCCTACACCTTTAGTATAGTGAATAATGTCTCTGTTCATGAAAAAGCAACCAAAAAGCACACTATATTCTGAAAAAGCAACTGAAAAAGCACAGGATGGCAGGAAATCTGTGCTCTGATACCACTGTAAGAATCCAAGTGATTCTCAACCCCGAAACCCTAACTGAATTGCTGATTTTTGAGAGTTTTGTGTATTTTGAATTTTTTTGTGGTTTTTGCATTAACATGAAAAGCTGCGATTTTATCCTAAATAGCTTTAAAATTCCAAAATAAATGCTAAGACAATAAAATTGCTTGGAAAATGCTCAGATCATAGGGGCGCACCAATTTATTGATTTTTCAGAGCATTTACAATATTAAAAAATGACATATAAATGAATTATGGCTTTATTTCTAAAGAACCTGATTGCTGTTGCAGCAAGATGAAAGAATGAAGAAGATTGTGCGGCTAGCATGAATCTCCAGCATAGAACCATGAGAAATCTCCAAAAACCCCAGGCGCATTGGATCCCTCTGTCAGAAGTTGAAAACTGAAGGCATTTCTTCTGGAAAAGAAAAGTACGGCCCTGCAAGTACAGAACTGTACGGCCCAGCTGCTGTCATAAATATGGTACGGCTTTATTGGTAATGGTGCCAAAACTCTGTGAAAATAACTCTGTGAAGTCGCCTCAAATGCTAGATGAATATTCTCTGATAAACCCTGCCTGAATCAGTCAATAAGCTCAATTTGTAACCTCTGTGTGAAGTCACCAAGAAGACAATCTTCAACTGGTATTGCAGGTCTGGGTAATACCGGTCAGAAGGTATCGTTCTTCAAAATCGATTCGTCTGCTGAAACCCTAGGTTTTGCAAACTCCAATGCTCAGAGCACAATAGAAGACAAATTTGAATA
The DNA here is from genome assembly GCA_007258455.2 of Sequoia sempervirens. Classification (NCBI taxonomy): domain Eukaryota; kingdom Viridiplantae; phylum Streptophyta; class Pinopsida; order Cupressales; family Cupressaceae; genus Sequoia; species Sequoia sempervirens. Next base: position 2,904 of record VDFB02041369.1, read on the forward strand.
ACATATCATATATGAGTTCGATTTTTCTTTGGCAGTCAATATATAAGCCTCTTGAGAAATTCGACCAAACCCTTCTTTTTAATAATCATTTAAATAAATGATTTAATTTGCCTGTTTGGACTTGGGAGAAATATTTAAATAATAGGCGCCTTCTTCATTAATGAATAAATACTCATTCATTAAATTAGTTATGCCACTTAATTATAAAGTATTAAAATACTTTATAATACGCCTTAATTATAATATTTAGATAAATTAATAAAGTGACTTTAATATAAAGTCAAAATTATTAATTATTTAATAAACCATTAAATACTCCGTTATTTCTCCAACTGACCAACACACTGATGAACTGGGTCGAAACTGAGCTAAATAGCTGAACCAGGTGCCCTGCCCAAAATAGTAGCTTCCGCCTGCCCAACTTTCTAAAAATAGAAAGTATCTGAAAAACCACTCTGAAAGAGTCTGCAAAAGCCCAACCTGAATCAACCGAAAGAAAGATGCTCCTGAACGTCGGGTAACTACCTCGAATGATCCTCTACACACCACTGTCAGCCTACGAGGATCAGAATGATAGGCTCACTCCTCAACAAACAATGTCAGCTAAAACGGGGACATTACATTGCACTCCCTAAAAATATCTTCTATTGCTATAGTCGCTTGCCCTTCCCCTTCTTCTCAAGACACTAAGAAGTATAGTGGCCAAACTTTTGGCACTTGAAGCTGAAACACTTGATGCAGCTCAAATCTTTCTTCTCTTGATGAGAAGTTGTGACTTGATGCTACCCTTTCTGATTCTTCCCAAGTCTTTTCTTGCTACTTTACTTCATCTTCCCAATGAAAGCTTTATTCTAACTATCTTCTAATTTGACTGAAGTAGCTTCATGTCTAGTTTCTTCTTGAATAAAACCATCCCAAATAAATGATTCCCAGAATGGAGAGAACCCATTTAAAGCTATGGGTACCAACTCTTCATCCTCCATCTTAACCCTAAATGCTGCAAGCTGATCACAAAGTTTTGTAATCTTCATCAGGTAAGTGGGTACTTTATGTGTGTGTTACTCATGTGGCACTGAGTTTGTTTTTCAGCACAAGAGATGTTTACACTCTAATAACGAGTGGTCAAGGAATCATACATTTTCTTTGTTGATTTCTTTTTAGCAACATGAGGAATCAAATGATCCTTCACAAAGTCCAAGATGATACACTTTGCCTTGGCCATCTTCTTGTTATGTTTAGCCAACTAAGAAGAGGATCAATTGGAGGTGTGAACAAGTTTCCACAAAGACTCAAAAATCAAATTCTTTCAAGATCGTCTACAACCTGCACTTCCAAAGAGTAAAATTTGAATTTCCCTATAGGATATCACTCTAATACCAAGAGTAATAATGTCTGCAGTTACCGTAACATGATGAAGTTGAACAAATCAGCTAAACAAAATCAGATCAGCATCCTAACAAGTTGGCCCTTCACAAGTCTTGAATAATTCAATCACTAGGTAAGGTGCTGAAATATTTTTGCAACTCCCTACACAGGCAGCAGCAAATTCCATTCACAAATCCAGGAAATCTCAGCAACAATGCTCCAATACCATGTTAAATTCAGCACATGATGCAGATTTTGTACCCTAGGGTTTGAGCAAAGTTCAACTATCTTAACCTTGAATCACACCCACAGCTGGAGTGCCTAAACCTCCCCACATAAAAAACTGAAAGTATGAAAAACTAAAACAATAAACAAAAATAAGAATAAGTCTACAATTCAGAAAAAAAATATTATTCTAAAAATCTGAGTGTACAAAATAGTGATGCCAATGGTTAATAAATAGTCCATTAACTTGGGTCTCACAAAGAGACTTATTTTCAGTTTTTCCAATACCAACTGTCCTAAAATTATACAGGTGCCCATAAAATAGTTTTGTTTTTTTTAACTTAATTTTAGATGCCCTTATCCCAAGGAAATCTGCCTTAAATAGAATCGCAGTCACCTATATAAAAAAATTGAAAATGGAAAATGCCCTATATATACATTTGAAAACAGAGCCTATAATGCCAAAAGGAGGAGCCAGAAATCTGCTAATAATAGGCAGGAATGCTGCCACCCAGCAAAAGTGTTGGCGTTTAAATTAGCACCTCTGGAGTGCTGATTGTAAACGTTCAGCTATTTCAAATGTTTTGCAACACTTCTTCGTTATTTAAAGAGGAGAAGTCCCTCTCTGCTGGGAGCAATGCATAAGGAAGGGAAATGTTAACTAAAGTTCCTATCTTTTTATGCTTCAGCGGCAAGACACAAGGGTGCACAAACACAATGCGCCATAGCTAAGCTTTTTCTCTGGTTTCTGCAGATCTCAACTACGACTAACCTAGCTTCTATCTATCCAATACCTTCAAGATAAACAGAGCATGAGGGTAAAGGAGCGGGAATGGATTGGTTGGATCACCTGAATTCGCCGTCTCCTGAGAATATGACCGAGACTCTGAACTCTTGGGTATATACCAAGATAAGGTTGGTACAAGCAAACGCTCTATACGGTAAACTAGATCTGAGACCTGCCAAGGAGGAGGGACTCCTATCCAAGGTATGGGCTAGGAAATAGTTTACTAGAAACAACAAATTTACGATGCCTTGGCCAGCGAGCTTGCTAAGGAGGAGGGACTCCTATCCGAAGTATAGCTTGAAAGTCAACACATTGAACAACAACAAACGATAACCAGTCAATAACAAATATCCAAGGAGGAGGGACTACTATCCGAGGAGGGAAATGAAACAACAAGCTATTAGATACAAGACGTAGACATAACTCAAATAAGATGATCAAAATGCAAGCGCTGTCTGATATTCTCCTTCAATGCTTCATCAACGAATTACAAAGGTTGGGAATGCAAAGGCACGAAATCATGCACAATTACAATCGACCAACGAACTCTCATCCAAGAGTGAACAAATATCCGCTTTCAAAGCTGTTGGCAACAATGGCACAACAATTTTGCATAGCAAGTAAAAGTTAAACAAATAATGAGCCCAAGGCTCTTGTTTATAGAACTCAAAAGAGTGGGCAACCCAAATCTCCTTGAGTTAACAATGAAGTTCTTGCCAATCAACTAGCAATTTATTCCTAAAAGGGGGGAACAAGCAGTTAACTGGAAGACTACTTCAATTAACTGAAAGTAAACAAAGAGTCAACTGGAAACTACTTCAGTTGACTGAAAGCAAACTAAAGGTGAACTTTAATGTAAAGTATCCCTTCAAAATAGACATCCACATTTAATGGAGATCTAAGATCCACAAATTATGAGTCAATTAGACATCCTTAATGCGATTGGGATCGACAATACATGATTTAAGAAAATTAGGTTAAACTTGGAAAGAAGCATCAAGCTAACTCCATTTACATTTAATATCATCTTGAGTTGACTTGGAAAGAAGCATCAAGTCAAGCTCAAGTCTCATAAATGTCACTTGGAGGGTGTATGGCGTCCTTCTTTGGTGCATTTATAGTTCGCCACTAATCAGTAGTGTCTCTATCCATTGATTGACTTCATCAGCTTCTGGGGAGTTAATGCTCTGTAGAATGATGACGTGGCGTCGTAGCATGACCTCACCCGTTGTGAGTTGATTTCCGAAGTCAATACACTGAGATGCTGCCTCTTCAAACTTGGTTGATAAAGCTGCTACATTAGCCAGCTTGCAACCATCTGGATCATCAAGAAAGGTACTGCGGATGACATCCTACGAACTAGTTAGAGCGATCACTAACTTCGGCGTGTTCTCTCCCCTCTGCGGCCGATATTCCATGCAAGGGAAAGATATCACCAACATTCTTGCGAAGTTGATAATAGTGGCAACCACCCATCTGTAATCAATCAACTCTACTGAATGAGCATCATAGGCTTTCACCTTGTACGCCAATTGTTCCTTCCAAGCAAAAAGATGTTGCTTGTTTTCCTCAGAGTATACTGATTGATATGCCAATTGCAAATCTGCAATTGTGCTTTCGTCTTCAAGCCTCTTTTCTGCAATCCTTTGTTCTGACTGCTGGATCTCTGCACGAAGTCCATGTGCTCTATCGATGGCGGTATGGGTTTGCCGGTCAATACCATCTACCCGCGAACAAACTCTTTATAGCGGTCTCTCAAGTGTTTTGAATATTAACAATTGTGATGATTTTGTTGGTGGGAGATCTGACCAATCTGTTGGTAGGTGGAACATTTGGTGTGCCATGTATCAAAATTTGATTATGTAAGACCTAGGAACACGATTTTCAGCCTTTAAGGCTGCCTTTTTCTTCCATCCCTTGCCATCCCTTTCTTGTGCTCAGCAGGCTATTCCAAAGAAGGTCGCCTCACTTATTAGATTATTAGTCTTCGGGGTTAAAGAAGTTGAGACAAAGTGTGGTCGACTTGGACCTGGAGTGTATGCTTTTCTCTCTTGGTGGTGGCGGTCTATGATGATCTCACACACTCGCATTCCTTCTGCATGTGAACTTGTTTCTTTAACTTCTAACCGGCCAGAAGCGTCTTGTGGGACGTGGTCGAATTCGGTAAAGTCAAGTTCATACGAGGGTTTTTCCCTCTTTCTTCCTAGGAAGCCTTCAAACCAAATAGAATCTCGGTGAACTTCGCTAGGAAGGACCTAAGGCCCTTGAATGCTAGATGTGTGAGACTGTGCTGGAGCAATGTCTCTTGGTGGCGAATCCAAGTCGATGAGGACTTGTGTATGCTGTGACACTGGTGATGTAGGCGGCTCTGCTTCCATAACAGGCACCGTTTCTACTGCTGCTTCTCTTGTTGTTGCTTGCATGATGGCTCCCTTAGGTTCTTCAACAATTACTGCTGCTGGTTCTTCCGTGATAACTTCTGCTGAATCAGGGGTAGCAGTCTCTACTCTTTGTTATGGGGCAGCAATACCCGTGATTATTTCAGGACTATGTGTGGCTTTCTCCACTGGTGTCCTCTATGTTCTAGGTTTTGACATCCTCATCCCTTGGGGAGGATTGCACCATTGCTTTTGTCTAGGTTTCCTTCTTGAAGTGGAAGGTGGTGTAGACTGAACCTGTGGCGGCTCTGTTCTGTGAGGTATCACCTTCCTTGATTTCTTGCTGTTGAGATAGAGTTGGCTATTTCTAACCACTCTACTGGTTCTTTCTTCTATAGACGTGTTTTCTTTGGCATACCAATCCACTCTCGAGGAAGGTTGGGAGTCCGATAAATCTACAAAGAATGAGGAGAATATTTCCCTTCATCATGGACTGGAGCCCTCAATGTCCTGGCGACATAAAATTAGGCAATTTGTGAGTCTGTAGATCTCTTTGTGGTTCTTCTTAGCACTTCATGCTCATCTTTACAATTAAGCCAATAATCTTCCATAGAAGACTTATGTGACGAGTGTTGTTCGAGGTGTGCTGCATAGAGTCCTCTGGGATCATAGGATCTTCTATCAATGAGATACTTGAGGTTAAACCTCGCTGTTTCCTGACTCATCATCTTAGCATCTGCCGCGAATCCACATCTATATAGTCCCATTTCAACAGGAAAGTTAACAGTTGTCTTCCTCTTCAAGCGCAAGTAGACATGAACCTCGGACAACTGTCTCAGGAATTCCATGAAGACTGCCCTATCTGAAGGGTATCTTGGTAGCATGGCGGGGTGGCCAATGTAGCCATACACGCGTATGTAGGAGAACGTAGGAAATTGGATGAACCAATCTGCCCAATCCGCCATTGCCTCTCTAGCTGTCTGTGAAATACGCACGTGCATCTCATGGTTAAGCTCACGTACTGTGTGCATAGTGAAGAGATCACTTGTTTTCTTGAAGTGTCTTTCCGCTTGAGTAAACTCAAGACGTGTGAAATGTTTGTGAACCTTCTGCACACCTAAGGTTCCCACATTGTTCAATAACCTGAAATCGCCTTGGAAGGCTATCAAGTATACCAGGTAAGAGCACATGTGGAACCTATGAGCTTCCAGATACCCAATGATTTGTCGGTGGAGTGTCACTAATCAAAGTGGCCCAGTCATAATATTCCCTCCTGCCAATGATTTTTGCAATGATATAGTACATCCATGGCTAGAATTGACGACCATCTTCTTCTCCAGTGATTCTATTGAGTAGAGTGATTAACACTGCGTACTCATCTTTACATTCTCCTCGTCCCAACAACTTAGGCAAGCTTGCCTTTGTCACTTTTAACCATTTTTCAGCCATAACCTTTTGACATTTGTCCTTAGCTGTCTCAAATGCCTTCTCACATTCCGTCATTGATATGACTTTGCTGTTAGGACATGATGGAATATCAAAACACCTATCGATATCCTGAGGCTTTAGACTGCAGACAATTCTTCCATCTGCTGCTCTGATTTCTCTGGTGGTAGGGTTGTAATGCTTGATACAAGCGATTACAAGCTCTACGCTTTGTAGTGTGATGGGAATTGATGCGGCTTGCAGCAATCCGGATTCTTCGATATTCTGCAATGTTATTTGATTCATGCCTTCTAACTGCTCCAAATCAACCACTGGATTTACTTGGTGTAGATTTGTGTCAACTGTTTTCAGGTAATCATGGAGTAAGACCGTCTTGGTCTCGTACTGTACCTGAGAGTACTGCATCCTGAAAAACTTAAAGATCGACTGTAAGCTTGACCTAGTTCAGATGATTTTTGGAAACCCTTAAAAATAGCGCCCTGCCGAGAAGTATTTTTCCGGAAAAAATCTGGCACATGGGTTTTGTTCGTGCTTCAATGCTGAACAAACCCAGTTCCTCAGAATTTGGATTCTGAAACTTTTTCGGAAAAACCCCCAAAAATAGGGGCAGCAAGTTTGCTGATTTTGGAAAATTTGTCGAGATGGGTTTCTCTGGAAAATAATGCTGAATCTACCCAATTGATCTAATCTGATGTAGCCTGTTGCTTTTTCTGTCAAATGTGAGAAAACCTAAGACCAGAAGAGAGGAAATAGACAGAAGATGGATTGGAAGTTTTTATCTGATTCCTTGAAAAAATCTATCTCTAGGTCCAATCCTCAAAATAGCAATCCTTTTCTGCTTCAGATTTGCAAGAAAAAATGAAGAACGGATGAAAACCTTGTTCAGATCTTCAATGGCGTCCTTGAGAGCTTGTGGCTGTTTTTGATCTTTTATCCTGCAATGAAATAATGAAATGGGACGCCTTCACCTTGAATATATATGTTTAAGCTTCAGATCCACAAATTTGGGGACCTAACACAAGCTCAAAAGGTGATTTGGGCTTGATCTAAAGTTGAAAAGGTGATTTCCACTGATCGTGGAGCCTTTTAGCCAATTTTAACTCAAAAGCTTTTGACTTTAGTCAACAAATTGACCCTTGACTTCTTTTAGGCGTCCCTTTTGGCTTCTTGCAAGTTTTTTAAGTATTTTCTCTCTTGAAAGTCCTCTGTTTGATCTTGAAACTAGCGTTATCTGTTGATCCCGAGATGTTGCG
>VDFB02041370.1:0-11211 GCA_007258455.2 Sequoia sempervirens
CCCAAAAGTCTAGTATGAATGATTTTTCCAAGATTCTTAGAGTTGTTTGCGAGATAGGATTTGATTGATGTTTGAGATGATTGGTTGTTTTGATCCTAAATGAACCTAAGAGAGACTTGTTTACAAGACCAAGGTTTTGAAGAACATGTTTTTCCCTAAGAGTAATTCAAACCAAAAGATCAATGTTTTCTCAAAACACCATAACACAAAATATAAACAAGCACATGTGTGGGGTTCAATTGATTTCATCTTGATTAATGAATTGCTTTTACCACAAAAACTTTCTTGCTTGGATTTTTGAAACTAGATGTCTAATGTCCTAACTTCTTCTCATCCCACAAAGTGCATTATGTGGAAATCAAGGAAATAAAGGCAAAAGTTACCTAATGTTGACTTTAGTACGAGAAAATTGAGATGAAATCCAAATTCTTAGAAGCCTCTAAGGATGAGAATCCCAAGGGCAAGCAATAGCACGTGAATTTGTTCAAGGATATTTGCTTCTCCTAAAGGGTTTAAAATTTAATGCTCATGTTGTTTGTTTGTTTTCCCAATGTTTACAATGAAGCAAAGTGTTTTGATTCCAAGAACATGCACAACCTTATGGATATTGAGACAGTATTTGTTGAATCCCCACTTGGACAAATCCAGCTACGCCTACTTTTAGTGGATGATTAGATGCTTGACCACACAGGCTCTGCCTTATAGTGCACTCGCTTCTCGGGTCAGCCAAGCATCAACACCCATGAATCTCCCATGGCATACTTCTCATTTCTACTAAAAGTCATAAAATTGTGGGGTGGCTTCAAAACGACCGTTCTTGCACCAACAAATAGATAGGGATTTTGGCCTTTTAAACAAGGGGTTTTAATGTGAGCATTCCATTCATGGGGGATCATCCATGCAACGAGAGACCATTGCTTCCATTCTCATCAGAACAATCCTTGTGATACTTTCCTTTCCTCAAGTACCCACACTTATATACTGGTTGGAAGTCGCTTGGATTTAGTGTGTTCCTGGTTGGGTCATTCCCTTGGGTGATTACTTTTTCCCACAAGGAAAGCCCTCTAAGATAACACAAAAGTGAGCAAACACATCCGTAGTTCGATAAATCTTTGTTGAGAAACAAAGAGAGAACACATGCGATATGTTCCACTCACACTCGCAAGATTTGTCAATTTTAAACCCAAATCAAAATGTGGAGGCAATCTTTTTGAAAACTTAATATCACAAAAAGAATTTTGATTCTAAGGATTGCTGTGAAGCGCCAGAGAAGTGCATATGCCTTTTTAAATGATATTACTTTGTGAAAAAGATTACAAAACACCAAATGCACATGTTCATTTTAATCCTTCAAAGCAAAAATTGGATTCTTTTCAATCACCAAATTTTGAGTGTGAAAGTTGTTTGTTCATTTTTAGAACAAATAAAAAAGCTAGTAAGTGTCTAAGTTCAATTTTAACCAATCTTGAAGAGATTAAATTAGTGGTTAATTTTAAACCCAAAACTGAGGTGAGTTAGGCCTAAAATAGAAAATGAAAGTATAAAGTGGAAACCCTAAGCATTTAAAAATGCTTTGTCAATTTTAAGTTCAATGCTCAATTTTCTTCAACTCCAATCTGCTTACTTTTGCTTGATTCCAATGCTCAATCCCAATGTCACATATATTTTGAACTTTCTGTCGCAAGTGCATCAAAAACATTTCAAACTTTCTGTCGCAAGTGTGTCAGAAACATAGGCTCCTTCCGCCTGCTTGTCAAAGAACACACATATTTCAAAAACAACAAAAAGAGAATTTAATCTAATGTTCTATCACAAAAAAAGATAGATATATTTCAAACTTTCTGTCGCAAGTGCATCAAAAAACATAGGCTCTTTCCGCTTGCTTGTCAAAAAATGGACAAAAAACAATAGAAAGAGAATTTAATCTAATGTTCTATCACAAAACAAATAGATATATTTTGAACTTCCTATCGCAAAGTGTGTCAGAAACATAGGCTCCTTCCGCCTGCTTGTCAAAAAATAGACACACAAAAACCAACATAAAGTGAATTTAATCTAATGTTCTATCACAAAACAAACATATATATTTTGAACTTCCTGTTGCAAGTGCATCAGAAACATTTCAAACTTTTTGTTGCAAGTGCATCAAAAACATAGGTTCCTTCTGCCAGCTTGTTAGAAAACAAACACAAAAAATAGTAGAAAGAGAATTTAATCTAATGTTCTGTCACAAAACAAATAGATATATTTTGAACTTTTTTTCACAAGTGCGTTAGAAACATAGGCTCCTTCCATCAGAAACATAGCCCTCCTTCTAGTACCAAATGTAGAACCCCAATCCTAGACTTGCACAAACATAGCAAACAAACACAATATTAGATTCAAGTGCAAGTAAGAACCAAGATTCCCCATGAAATTCATCTACAATGCTCAAATAGGAAAGAAATTGAAGAACAAAGCAAATAAAGTAATTGAAATTCTATTTAAACATGCAAACTATCAATCCCATGGGGGAATTGGTGCCAATTTGATGTGGAAATTGGCCTTTTCCCAACTCCTATGCAAGCTTGATGAATATTTTTTGATGGTGGAAGCTCCTTGATGAAATTTTGGCATAACCTTGCTATGAAACCATGAAAATGATGAACACTTGATATGAAATGGATAAAATTAGCTCTCAATGTGAAGAGAGTAACTTTTCTCTTGTTAATAATCAAGGTGAAGAAAGCTTGCAATATGAACTTAAAGGAGTGAATTCAAATATGAAATATGTAGATTCACAGTCTTTAGCCCTAGTGTGAAGAAATAATGAGAGAGAGAGATAGAAAAAACCATAAGACATGCAACAACAGATTTACGTGGAGAAAACCCAAAGGGAAAAAACTCCACCATCAAAAGAGAGGCAAGTATATTATTGATAATCTCAAATATTACATGTAACAATAGACTTCTCTTATCATTCCTTGTAAATCCAACAATACCCTGTTACCTTGCAAAACTGAATTGAATAACTCTAGCTCAAGGCCCCGATTTATAGAGATTTGTGAGGATGAAAACCACCATGGTTTCACCAAAAAATAGGCAACAATACCAACTAGAAAAACCAATGCCTCTCTCCTTGAAATGGTCAAAAAATACCAAAAATAGCCTCTTATAGATTCTCTTACAACTGTCATAAGGCATCTCTCATGCATGGGTGCCTGGGGTGCAAAAATAGCATATTTTGTCATAGGAATCTGTCATACTGTCATAGCATCTTATGGAAACTATCATACATGTCATAGATGCTCTTACAACACCCTATTTTGACCCAACAACCTTATTTTAGAAGATTCCAAGGTGGGACACCTAGCTATTTTGTCCTTTTCCAAAAGGACAAATGGTAACGGTAACACTGCATTTACATTGTCTCTTTCACCACTGTTGGTCAAACAGTTTCACCTCTTATGGGTAAATGTACAAAACACTTTAGGAGAATAATAAATTAAAAGATTTACAAGGTTGATGACACCTAAATCCTAACATTCTCCCACTTGACATCATACATTGTAATTACACCCATAGAGATATAATTACATAGAATTAAGTACAGTGATCAAGGCCCATGGCCTTTTTGCACCAAGAGAACTTTTCTGTGGTGACTGGCTTTGTAAGATAATCTGCAACATTATCCAAAGTGTCAACTTTTTCAATCAAGACCTATCCATTTTCAATCATTTCTCGCACAAAGTGATACTGAACATCAACATGCTTAGTACAAGCATGATACATAGGATTTTTAGCTAAACATATGGCACTCTGACTATCACATCTGATCCTCACTATCCTACAATCAAAACCAATACCATTACCAAGTCTCTGTAACCAAACTACCTCCTTAGAGGCATGTGTAGCAGCCATATACTCTGCTTCAGTGGTAGACAAAGCAACTGTAGGTTGTCTTTTACTCATCCAACTCACTGCTCCTCCAAACAAAGTAAACAAATAACCACTAGTGGAACTTCGACTGTCCAAGTCACTTGCCCTATCCGCATCAACAAAACTCTGTATGCCCAATGACTTATTAACATTGTCACTACCATGATAAACCAAACAGTAATCAGAAGTGCCTTGCACATATCTAAATACCCTTTTAACAAAAGTCCAATTTTCTTTACCAGGGTTAGACATAAACTTGCTTAGAACTCCCACTACTTGGGCTATATTTGGTCTAGTACAAACCATTGCATACATTAAACTACCGACAACACTAGCATAAGGAACTTTAGACATTTCATCAATATCATTATCCGATTTAGGACATGTCTAAACTCAACTTAGTACCAACAAGAAATGGAATATTTACTAGTTTACAGTCCTGCATATTAAACCTTTACAAAATAGTGTTAACATACTTACTCTGACTTAACCAAAGCTTTCTGTGAACCCGATCCCTAATGATTTCCATCCCAAGAATATATTTAGCAGCCCCTAAATCTTTCATATCAAATGTGCCAGAAAGCTGAGTTTTAAGTTCCCTAATCATTGCCTTATTGTTACCAATGAATAACATATCATCCACATATAAGACAATAATCAATATTTGTTCATCAATAACTTTAAAATAAACACAGTGATCCTCTTCACTTCTAACAAAACCAAAATTCAATGCAAATGCATCAAAATTCTGGTACCACATCCTAGGTGACTGTTTCAAACCATATAGAGACCTTTTTAACTTGCAAACCAAGTGTTATTTTCCTTTCACAACAAAACCATCAGGCTGTTGCATATAAATTTCTTCCTCTAGATCCCCATGCAAGAAAGTAGTTTTAACATCCATTTTTTCTATTTCTAAATCATAAGCAGTAGCAATGGATAAAAGGAATCTAATAGAAGTTAACTTAGCAACATGAGAGAATATTTCACCAAAATCAACTCCCTCTCTCTGGGAGTAGCCCTTGGCCACTAATCTGGCCTTGTACCATTCCAACTTTCTGTCTGCACCAAACTTATTTTTATATATCCACTTACAACCAATGGTCTTTCTTCCTTTGGGAAAACTAACAAGATCCCAGGTGTCACAATTTTTCAAAGACATCATCTCGTCATGCATGGCCTATAACCAAGACTCACATTCTTCTGAAGAGAGAGCCTCCCTGTCAACTGGATTTCATTGTCTTGTGGATCTTCTCAAAGGTGGAGTAAGAGGTTCCTCCTCATGTCCATCCTCATTGTTTTCAACTTCTTCTATTACAACAAATTCTTCAGAACTCTCTTCTTCTTCTCCATCTTCTTGTCCATCTCTCTATTCTTCCACATGTGCATCTTCTTGCTTAGTTTCAAAATGCACTTTCTTTGACTTTTCCTTTGGTTGCACATCTTCAGAGTTAGCTCTAAATTCCCTGAAAATAACATCTCTAGAAAAGATCATCTTTCGTGTTAGTGGATTCCAAAGTTTATAACCTTTAACATTTTCACCATAACCTACAAAGATGCATTTTTGAGATTTGGGATCCAATTTAGACCACTTATCTTGAGGCACATGAACAAAAGCCTCACAACCAAAGACCCTTAAATGTGAAACTGAAGGCTTTTTACCCAACCACATTTCATAAGGAGTTTTATCAACAATAGCTTTACAAGGAGATCTATTAATTAAATAACAAGCAGTACCAACAGCTTCTGCCCAAAATAATTTATCTAACTTAGCACTACTTAACATGCTCCTAGCTCTTTCCATTAATGTATGGTTCATTCTTTCTGCTACCCCATTTTGTTGGGGTGTGTAAGGTGTAGTATTTTGCCTAAAAATTCCTACATGTTTGCAAAACTCATCAAATTCCTTAGAACAATATTCACCCCCATTGTCATATCTCAATACTTTTATCTTATAATCTGTTTGCTTTTCAACCAATGCCTTAAATTCCTTAAATTTGGTGAAAACTTCAGATTTTGTATGCATAAAATAAATCCAAGTATATCTTGAGTAATCATCAATGAAGGAAACATAATAATGAGATCTACCCAAAGAATTTGTATCCAATGGACCACACACATTCGAATGAATTAGTTCTCACAATCCATTAGCTTTATTAGTTACTTTAGGAAATGATGACCTGTTTTGTTTACCAAACACACAATCTTCACATAAATCATTTTTACCAACAAAATAATTAGAAATATTGTCTACTAGTTTCTTATCAAGTATGGTCCTAAGACCTTTTTCACCAATGTGACCTAATCTATGGTGCCACAACATACATGCATTTTCAGTGCTAGTTACAAAAGAGGAGTTACAAAAAGTAGAGGCATGTAGTGTAAATAAATTCCCTGTCTGAGATCCTTTAGCAACCACCAAACTTCCCCTTACCATCCTACAACCAGACTTGTCAAATGTCACATGCATCCCAGAATCATTCAACTTGGAAACCGAAATTAAAATTTTTGTAAGTCCTAGAATATGTAAAACATCATGAAGGATTTTAACCCTCCCATTACTAAAACACAACTTTACCTTTCCTTTACCGATAACCTTTTGTGAGCTATTGTCACCCATGAAGACCTCTCCTCCATCATATTCTTTGTATGTAGAAAACCACTCCTTATGAGGAGTCATATGGAAGGAAGCACCTGAATCAATAAGCCAAGCATCATTACAAACTGTGTTAGTTGAAATAATCAAAGCACCAAAATCACTGTTATCAGAAGACTTTTTCGCGGAGGAATCTGCATTCTTTTTCTTGTTTCTACATTCCTTCTTCACATGTCCCCGTTTACCATAGTTCCAAAACTTAACTTTGCTCTTTCGAGGGGTCTTAGATCGTCCTTTAGACTTATCCTTCTTCTTATCCCTTTAGGCTCTTTCTCCTTGGGCCTACCTCACACATGCAAGGCATCTTTGGAGCCACTACACATTGTCTTTCTCTTCATCTCCTTTGAAAGAAGTATGGAAATTTAATATTATCCATCTTAGGTTCTACACCACCACTTGTTATAGCAATAATTAAATTTTTCCAAGATTCCGATAAAGAGCAAATCAATAAAATTCATATATCCTCATCTTATATTTTAACATCAATAGATGCAAGCTGACTTATAATCAAATTAAAAGCATTCAAATGTTCAGCAATAGATTCACCATCCTTCATCTTTAATGAATATAAACATATTTGGAGATACAACTTGTTAGACAAACTCTTAGTTTGGTAGATTTCACCTATCTTCCTCCAAATCTTGTATGTTGTGTCTTATGAAGAGACATTCAGGAGAAAAAAATCTATGAGACACAACCGCATAGTCCCTCGAGCCTTCTTTTCTAACTTATTCCAATCTTCATCCAACAAGGTTGAAGTAGATGGCTTCTTATTAACTAAAACTGGGAACCACTGATCTCTCTCCTCAAGGAGATCCTCCACTTTCAACTTCCACATCTTGTAACCAGTTCCATTGAACTTCTCAATATCTAGATGAGAGGTGGAGGCCATGGTATGCAATCTTTCACAAATCTGCAAAACCATACAAAAGCTCCCACTGCAGCAAAAAACGTTCAACACTTTAAAAGGAAAGTGTCCCTTCCTTAATAGAACCGTTAGCTCTGATACCAAATGTTGGTAATCAAGGTGAAGAAAGCTTTCAATATGACCTTAAATGAGTGAATTCAAATCTGAAATATGTAGATTAACCTTTAGCCTTATTGTGAAGAAATAATGAGAGAGAGAGAGATAGAAAAAACCATAAGACATGCAACAACAAATTTACGTGGAGAAACCTCAAATGGAAAAAAATCCACCACCGAAAGAGAGGCAAGTATATTACTGATAATCTCAAATATTACATGCAACAATAGACTTTTCTTGTCATTCCTTGTAAATCCAACAACACCTTGTTACCCTGCAAAACTGAATTGAATAACTCTAGCTCAAGGCCCCAGTTTATAGAGATTTGTGAGGATGAAAACCACCATGGTTTCACCAAACAATAGGCAGCAATACCAACTAGAAAAACCCACACCTCTCTCCTTGAAATGGTCAAAAAATACCAAAAATAGCCTCTTACAGATGCTCTTACAACTGTCATAAGGCATCTCTCATGCATGGGCGCCTGGGGTCCAAAAATAGCATATTCTGTCATAGGAATCTATCATATTGTCATAGCATCTTATGATAATTGTCATACATGTCATATATGCTATTACAACACCCTATTTTGACCCAACAACCTTATTCTAGAAGATTCCAAGGTGGGACGCCTAGCTATTTTGTCCTTTTCCAAAAGGACAAATGGTAATGGTAACATTGCATTTACATTGTCTCTTTCACCATTGTTGGTCAAATAGTTTCACCTCTTATGAGTAAATGTACAAAACACTTTAGGAGAATAATAAATTAAAGGATTTACAAGGTTGATGACACCTAAATCCTAACAACTCTAAGTTGTGGATCCAAAATACAAAGGAAAACCTTCTATTTATAAAAAGACAAGATGGAGGAATAAGCAAAATGGAGCAATGTGGGATCATTCAACATCCAATGGGAAAGTGCCGCTTGTCAAGATGTGAATGGAGGAAGCTTGAGCACATTTTGATGAATGTGCACAATAAATGATATTAGGTGGAATTTCAAATTTGAAAGTTGGCTTGTTGGAGGGAGAAAAGAATGACTTAAATGCCACTTGGCTCAATGCACAAGGACATGTAAGATGAGTTAAATGCTTTGTTGGAAGGACAAATCCTATTTTGAGATATTTTCAAATTTGGAAGAATATTCTCCTTTTATGCCATGTTGAGAGAAAATAGGGATTTAATAAATCAATTAAATGTATTTTCATGTGCAAGTGGCAAAATCGAGAGGATTTAGGTGATTAGGATTAAATTAATCAGGATTTGATGAATTTAATGAGGGTTTAAATGACGTGACAATTTAATTTATATTTTTGGGTTGATTTCAATCAAAGTTGAAAAGAATATGATTTAGATTTAATTAAATAAGGAATTTTGATTTATTTAATTAAAGAGGGGCAATGTTAGATTAAACTAAACAAGGTTTAATTTATTTAATTTAATAGGATGACTTTAGAGATTTAATCAAATAAAATGAATTATTTAATTAAATAGAGACGAGAGGGTTAATTAAATAACATTGATTTTATTTAATTAACAAGAAGTGGTGACTTAATTAGATAAACTACTTTATCCGATTAGGAGATAAAAGGTGATGAATAGCTAAGAAGATGATCTAGGATGAAATGATGTTAATAATCAGGATCAAGTGTATTGGTATATTTTCCATGTCTACAATATGTATATATATGTATATATCCAAATATATATGTATGTATGTATGTATACATATACATATATATGTATATATATATGTATGTATACATATATGTATATATGTATATGTATACATATATACATATATATGTATACATATATACATATATATACTATACATATATATGTATATATACTATACATATATATGTATATATATATACTATACATATATATGTATTTATATCTAAATATACATATATATATGTATATTTGGATATATATACATATATATGTATAGTATATATATACATATATATGTATATTATATATATATAGTATAGATGTATACATAGACATATATACACATATATGTTTATTATATATATAGTATAGATGTATACATATACATATATAATGTATATATATATATATATATACTATATGTATATATATATATATATAATATACATATATATATGTGTATATATACATATATATATACATATACATATATATACATATATGTATATATATATGTATATGTATATATATACATATATATATGTATGTATATAAATGTATATATATGTATACATATATATACAAACGATGAAAAAGAATGAAAGAATGCTTCGATCGTTTTTATAGCCCGTTGTGGATCAAATCTAGGCTATTTGTTTGAAACAAGAAATGTGTACTCACTTTGGGGCCATAGAGCTTTTGGTTGTCCACGGGGTGAGAAGGCCCAAGTATACTCACTCTGGGGCCATGAAACTTCTGGTTGTCTGTGGGGTGAGAAGGCCCAAGTATACTCACTCTGGGGCCATGAAACTTCTGGTTGTCCATAGGGTGAGAAGGCCCAAGTATACTCACTCTGGGGCTATGAAACTTTTGGTTGTCCATAGGGTGAGAAATCCTAAAAGGTGGCTATGGGGAAAGTCATGCCTCAGAATGGGCTTCCCGCTCAACCATATCAAAGTTATACCTTTTGATAACTTTAATAAGGTGCCACAAAGGACAATGTTGTTTCGTGCTTCATGAGACAAGGAAAGCTTTGTATGCTTAGAACTCATGAAAAAATGCAATGGCACCATAGGCATGCAAGTTGTGTTATGCAAGGTGGCCATGTAAATGCAAAATGCAACATGCAAAAGGATGTTCAAATGAGTCTTGCTAAGTTCATGCGAGGTCTATAACTTAGGGAACATTGTGTCTAATGTTTCCAAGAGAGGACCAATCAAAGAATAAAATATTCACAACTTAGGGGATGCAATGCATTGCATCAGGCCACTAAGAGGAATGGAATATGCTAAGATAGATCACGCTCATGAAAGAAATCAAACCCAAATGTCATCCACAAAGTGACAAACACATCATATAAAGTAACAAGGCTACACTAAGAACTAGGAAAAAGAAAAATGCTAAATGGATCATGCCAATGTATGCCCCTACTTTAAAGGAATTACTACACATTGTTCTGTGAGCAATTACTTTAAAGTAGTGAATGAAAAATGCAAAAAGCAACAAGACATGAGAGCCAACTTGGAAAGCCCCTATGCCAAGTCATACGTTTCCGAGTAAGGTTGTGTCATGTGAAAGAAAAAGAAACAAAAGGAAGAAGGGTTGCCCCTAAAAGGAACACGCCAAACACATAAGGGATCTATGGATTTAGGGTCAGTATGTTCTTTGCTGTAATGTTTTGATTAAAGAGCTCAGAATTGTCATCATTCCCCAAATACACATAGAACTAGAAGAATGACACAAAGAGAATGAAAACAAAAGAAAAATAAAATCTGTTTTGGGTTAACATGGAAGAGACATTTTTGTCTCAATGCTTTACATCATCCCCAAAAGGAAAACTCAAGTGAAAATAAAATGAAAAGGCGAAAGAAAAGGAAAATATTTTGGGTCAACATGAAAGAGACATTGTGGTCTCAATTCCTTGCGTCATC
>VDFB02041371.1:0-74454 GCA_007258455.2 Sequoia sempervirens
TCTTCCAGCGATCTCATTATTTGTAATAAATTAAATAATAGCCTCAAGCTATTTAATTTATGAAGACTCAAGAGACACGATTTTTGTAGAGACACTTCTATTTGTTAAGCAAACAATTATTAATGAAGAGACACGATTTTCCTAAGAGAGCCGACCTTGTTCAAGAGGCGCGAATCTCAAGAGAGACGTCTTCTTGAGATGGCCGACTTATTGTTTAGTAAAAGATATATTTCTTATTGAGGCCGACTTGCTTCTTTGGAAAAGACACGTCTCTCCCATCACTTGGTATATATACACCGTCATTTGTAATCCATTTAGCATTCAGTTCGATTTATTTATTCTCTCAAGTGCGAATTCATCTTGGAGCAGTGTGAGTTCTTTATATGTGCAATGTGATGTTGATAAAGTCTACAGTTCTGTATTAACAGATTACATGAGATAAAATCTGTGTTTGGATCTCCTGTTGATGCATTATTTTGGCCTCTCTTATTGGCCTCATTTGTAAAAGTGTTCTCTTCAAAAATCAATAATATAAGAGATATTATTGGCTGGGTTTTTCTCCCTCAAGAGGAGGGTTTTCCCAGGGTATCTGATGTGTATTGTGTTGTGTCTTTTGAATTAATTTCTGTGCATTAAATCTGATCATAAAATTTACACATTATACTCTGCTAAAATTTCCTGTCAATCATATTCTACAAGACGGTGTATGTGCGCTCCAATATTCTGCTGTAATCTTTTATTTGTTAAACTTTGTTATAGTTTAACTTTTAAAATGTAAGGTTCTGATTCAATAAATTTCAAAATTACTAAATTAGTAATAGTTTTAAGTTTTAAAAATAATTTCAATATTTATTATTTATAAATTATATTTATATATTTCACATTTCTAAATTTGTTATTTTAGCATATACGTACATTCAGGCATGCATGCATCTATACATTCATACATACATCATATATGTACACTACAATTTTAAATTTTAAAATGTGAAATATATATAAAACATTTGGCATCTTGAAGTACCCATCTTCTATTTTTTTTAAATGGCATACCAATACCCATACCCATCTCCTAGCAACCTTGATGTTTATCTATTTTAAAATTCTTCTGCACTATTCTGAAAGTAAAAATTATTGAACAATGGGCATTTGTATTCTTCAAACTTAATCACAATTCTTTTCCAAATTGTATGGAGTGGCGAACTAGTTAAGTTTTATACTCACCAAATGCAAGCATAAACCTTGAGACCTAGATTTGAATCATGAATGAAAATGAAATATGTGTCGTATGTTGTGAACTATGTAACACAATAACAATGTAATCCTGTTGGAATAATAAGGTTAATTACTTAATTAATTCAATCATATCGATTAATTAATTAAGTCACCTTTTACTTTATTTTCACTTAAGCTAAACTTAGGCCCTTTAATAATTAATTATTCATCCTAGGGTTTTTCACTTTAGGGTTTCGATCTCCTTTCGTAAGGATTGATCTCTTTGTAATTATTCACTTCTTGTTTATGCAATTTTATACTCTTGGTTTGCAGAGCAATATCTTTGTGTTGTTTGAATCTCTTCTACGTGACAGGTTATTTTGCTTGCAGGTGATCACTAGGTCTTGTGACGTTGGCTTTTACAACTTCAACATAGTATCAGAGCTTCAGATTTGCCACTTCCTATTCATCTTTTGAGGGATCCTACCTTAAAGCGAAGTTTCTATGCATTTTGAGTCAATTAGACCTCACCATCGTGTTCAAAACGCTTGAATTAGTCAAGATTGACCTTTGTTTCGTCAAATTTGGATTCACGGCGTCAGATCTGCGAGGGTCTGAAGTTTCAAAGGGTTTCCAAATCTAGAGGGTACCTGCAATTTTGGAAAGTTTTTAGCCCAAATGGACCTCACCATCGCATTCAGAGCGCCCAAAAACCCTAAAATTGACTGTCAAATTGTCAAAAACGGACACACTGACTCCGAGAGGAAAAAAAAATCATTTATGGGCCGTATGGCCTGGTACAGCACGCAATCCGAGAAAAATTTTAAAAAGACAGTGTTAATGTGTGCCACCGTCAATTAACCACTAGCAATTAATGCTAGCTTAACTGCCAAGCTTAACCGCCAAACTTAACCACCAAACCCCTTTTGGAGTCATTTTGGTATTTTGACCATAACTTTTGCATTCGAGCTCTGATTTTCAGAAACAAAATATCGCCGGAAAGCTGGTTCTGAGACCGATTAAGTGGTGTAGGTGATTTTTCCTAATTTTGCTTTTTTGCTGCATTTATTTCCAGTCAAAGTCAGATCCTTATTTCTGCACTTCCGGGGGCATAACTTTTGCATACGGACTCCATTTTTTGAAAACGAATAGGCATTGGAAAAGTCTTCTAGTGCTCTTTCCAGATTTGTAGATTTTTTCATCAGAAAATTTACCAGGTACATTTTATTCATTTTTTTGTGTTTTCACATTCTAGTGAATTACTTGGACATCTTAGCTCCTGGGAACTTCTCGTTTGCATGGGATGGCTTCTTTTTGGTTGTTCTACATGTATTTACAATCTTGTGTGTTTTTTTGACATTATGAGCTTCCATTGTGAGCACTTATGATTTTGTAAACGCACTAAAATAAAGTGTCTCTATATTGCACCTATATTATGGGATCTTGCACATCACTTTGTGCCTTATTGTACTCGCACTATGATATAAAGTGCCATGGGGGTTGATGTTTGCCTTTGTTTTGCCTTCATACCTTTCTCATGTGTGTGCCTTGGTTTGCGCACCCTTTATATCTGCTTGTACTTTCATGTCTACACATTCAGATGTTCTTGGTTCTTTATTATGCACTACATTCAGGCATTCAGTTTCAATGTACCTGTCATACCTCTTCCTTGTCAACATCATGGGGGGGTTTCTACTGTTGGTGTTAATGCTTCCTTAGTTTCGCATTGGAGTGAGCTATGTATACAGTATTTGTTCCTATGTACTATGCGGATGTAGCGGCTAGTTACCCATGCATTTTGGTGAGATGGAGCACTTACCATATGGACACTCTTGCATTCCTATTTCTGGAGGCGACCTTCCATTTTTCACTTCATCAGTTCTTCAGACTATTGGTACTTGTGCCATCTATATCTTTGAGTTCTTGATGTATGCCTTGGTTTACCATCGGATTCGAGTAGTGTCGTTGGGGGCACTCATACAGATTCTTGTCTTCTTGATCCTGATCATCATATTTTCAGCGGAGGTTCTTCTTTCAGCATTTCAGCAATCATTCTACGACAATGTTTGCAGCTTCTTCATGCTTCAGTGGTATTTTTCCTGTTCATCCTTTGTTCCTATCTTTTGGGACAATTTCTTCTTGATTGGAGGCTTCTTCGTCTTTCACTCTTGTTGGAGGCTTCTTTAGTCCTTCACTCTTGTTTGGAGGCTTCTTTAGTCCTTCACTTGTTCCTATTATTTTTGGGACATTCTTGTTTGGAGGCTTCTTAGTCCTTCACATGTATTTCTCTCTTTTGGAGAGAGAGTTTTTCCCACAAAGTTTTCTCCTTTTCTCCTGTTGTCAGAGATCTTTTACATTTGTACATGGGTACCTCATCAGGCCTAGTTGTCGGAACTCATCTTTGCTTTCATGCATTTTGTCCTTAGTTTTTATCTTCTCCCTAAGTTCATCTTAAGGGGGGGTGTTGGAGTAATAAGGTTAATTACTTAATTAATTCAATCATATTGATTAATTAATTAAGTCACCTTTGACTTTATTTTCACTTAAGCTAAACTTAAGCCCTTTAATAATTAATTAATAATTAATTATTCATCCTAGGGTTTTTCACTTTAGGGTTTCGATCTCCTTTCTTAAGGATTGATCTCTTTGTAATTATTCAATTCTTGATGATACAGTTTTTGCTTCAGGCTTTCAAAGCACCTTGTTTGTGTTTCAGTATCTTTTCTACATGACAAGTTATTTGCTTGCAGGTGTTCATTGGGTTCTGTGAGGTTGTATTTATCAACTTCAACAAATCCATGTTGGGTCGGCAAAGATTTCAAGGTAAAAGAACATCCTTTAGTTGGACACAACATCAATCTATTTATTTATAGGATGGGGGAAGACGAGCCCCAACCTTATCTCTGATCACCTTCTACCTGTCTCTGATGATGCATGATAATTTGATGCTCAACCAAGCAGGCTATCCTGGGATGTAAGAAGAAACCAAATCTGTGTTTAGAAAATCAGAATCCAAAAATATGTCTGTGACCACATTGTACTGTGTCAGCCCTTTCTCTATGATGACCTAGCAACTAGTTAAAGAGAATTGTTCCTCTTGCAAGACAAGGAGGCTTTTCATAGTTCCTAGTATGAAATGTATCAGATCCATGGCATAAGCCCAATGAAAGGTTTTTAATACAATTCCACTAATAAAGTGCCTTCATGTTAGCTTCTATATCACTTAAGTGCTTTGCTCCCATATGATGAATTCTCTATATAACCATGGATTGCCATTTGTAACAGAGTGCCTCAATCCGTATTTTGAGAAACCAGTCGTTGTCTCTAACACCACACTAACAAAACATAATGTATTCAAACCACGACCACCCTATACCTCACTAGATGCTCTACCATTGAGCTCCTTGTCCTTTCTTGACAGCTTCTCTCTTATATTGAGGATTGCCACTTCCACAAGCCATTAGTACCATGTGCAACTCCCAAATCAGGCAATGCCAGGATGTGAGTATGGGTGAGTGCTTGTTTTTGTGTGCATGCATGACAGTAAAAACTAAAACTTAAATCATCATAGTCAAAAGTTTAAAAAAATGTGAGACTCAATTTTTAACCTTTATCAACATACCAATACCAAACTCACATTGATAATCAAACAAATAGCAAAAACATAAAAAATCAATTTCAGTGACAAAGTCCAGGGATTTTCGTAGCCATGTTAAGTGCAGCTACTTCAAGGGCAAAAAAATAGCAGTCTTTTGAAGCTTTCAAGATCCCACAGACATCCAAAAGTCTGCCTCGTATTGGTGGCAAATGTTGAGCTAAGGAGCACTGGCAAAAATAGATGTATGATATATAGCATTTCACTTCATATCCATAATAGTCATTTCATAGTTTCTCTGGCACTTCTGAAAGTAGCAGGTAATAGTGTGTATGCAAATCTTGTACTACTGCTGACTATTAAAATAAAATTTTCTTTCATTTTCTTATCCAAAAAAGGACAGTATGGACTCCTGATCCAGATGCAAATCTTGTACTACTTCCAATTATTAAAATAAATATTTCATTCATTTGCTTATCCAAAAGGTCAGTCTGGAGTTCTGATCTAGATTGTAGCATAAGTACTATGGTTGTTGTCAGCTTTAGATGTTTGCATAGTCAGCAGCAGCCTATTATTGTATTAACCCAAACATTGGTTCCAGCACCAGCATCCAATAAGCACCACAGGACACCGGTAACAGACCACCTAGGTACCTGCCCATCCAAATGATGCCAAGGTGCAACAATAATGACCAGAATATGAGATGTTTAAGCTCCTGTAATGGTTCACATCAATCTTCTTTTAAAAATGTATAAATAAGTATCAGACATGTATTGGAGTCCCCCCAGTTTCCAACAGTTGTACGACACGCATTGACATTGTGTATCATCCATGTATTGGAGGACCCCCTAATTTCCAATAGCTGTATAATACACATTTACATTTCTCATGGATTTCTGTACAAAACTAGCCAGATAATGTGACAAAGTTACACAATTCTATATCCTCTGCCTTAATCAACTGATGGCTTTCTCTTTTGCTTCTATTCTCATCTCTGGTCCTGTTCTTGATTTTGGGTTCTAGTTCATAAATAATAATATAAGTTGTTTCCCCTCAAGCCACATTGGATTCTCACAATTTGATGTGTGGCCCTATATTGCTCCAAGGATCCAGATCAATGGTGACAGAACTGTCCTCTCAATCTTTTCCTATCTGTGTATGACCTATCATTCATATGAGTTGAGGTCCCAAGAAGTTAAATCTCAAAACCTGTGACCCTTAAGATTATCTTTCTTGTCATTTCAGACGACCGCAATGGCAGATAAGGAGGCAACAGATACGCAAGGCCTTGTCTGGTACCAGAAGATGATCAAAAATTGATTTCAAAGCAAATAGACAATGGGACAACTCAAATTCAGAGGAACAAGTACATATGCTGGGCAATTTAACTCAGATCCCCCAAAGCTTGATGTCTTCATCCTCTGCAAACCAGATATCCCTATCCAACAAAACTTTCAGAGATCAGAGAGCATTCAAGGTGCAAGTAAATCTTGACATACCCAATTTTTAAGAGAAGATTGATGAAAATTCAAAAGATAATTGGTTGAATCAAGCAGGGAAATTTTTTGTTGTCCATACCTTGTTGGACAGCATACAACTAAATTTGCACTCCTAAGAATGCCAGTACTAGTCAAAAAGAGGTAGGAGACATTTTGAAGCTATAAACTTGATATGACGGACTAGCAGACACTTGGGCGAATTTCACTGCCACCCTAGACGAAACATACTATACTGTGTGCAACGTGGCAACCATGATAACTAGTCCATCAACTGTAGCAGTTATGCAGAGGACACAATCAATCAGTCTAAAAGTAAAAACAATTTCAATAGTGTGCCTGAAAACCTGTAGATATAGGATCCTTCAAGAAACAAAATACTTAAGTACAAAGCTGGTTTGCACCTCACATTTAGACTAGGATGGAATTCCTGCAATTCTCCTACTTCAGAAATGCCGACAGTGATGCTGTGAAAATTGATGAAAAAAAAAAAAAGAAAAAACAGGATAGTTCTATACCAAATAAGTGTTGAACAGTCCGGATAACTAAGAGGGGGGGTGAATCAATTATCATAAAACAATTTTCTTGACTTTAATTAATCCGGAGCAAGCTTAAATCAATCAGATAATAGTCTAACAGATATGAACATGAAAGCACAAAACACCATGCCCAATGAACAATTGAATTTACGTAGAAATCCAAGAAGGGAAAAACCACGGAGAATGCTAATTCTCAATTATAAAACACTGGTTAAGGTGATTTTTACACAGGGCTCACTGCAGGTAAGGCTCACTGCCAGTGGGCTCACTACCCGATTAATACTTCTGATTACAAAATAGTCTCACTGACATAAATGAACTGATGAAGCTGCATCTACATATGCATGAATTCAGTTCCAGTTAAGAGCACAATATCTGTTTGCAGCAGATCCAGTAAAGAATCGTATGCACACCTTCCTCGCACAACCTCTGCAAAGCAGATCACTTCTTCCTAACAATTGCCTTCAGCTTTCTTATCGCTAATCCTTCACACCCTTTTATTTGCCCAAACACGCTATACACCACACTTCTTCTCTCATTCGAAACCAAAAAGATGTTCAATATATATATGTACTTGAAACCTTGAAGCACCTTATGCAAAACATGCCAGCTTGAAGAACAACCTTGAAATATTCAATAAGGCTTGGCACGCTACCATCAGACCCAAAAAATAGGTCGCACATAAAGATCTTCTTACCATGTTACCAAGGGACACGTTGATGTGTGTTTTATCATCCACCAAACATTCAGAATAAAAATGTCCAAAGACACTCTATCCTCTCTTGAAAAACCACCGCGTATAGGCGATTCAAGGTTTCTTTAGTCGGGTCTCGACGTGTGGATAAGTTCAGTGGTCGTTGTGATTTGCTGGTAATGAACAAGGGGACTTACGTAGAAAGAACTGCACAAGCTAGGGACTTAGGAAATTTATCTTTGTAGGTTCTCAATTAGGACTTTCAATTGTGGATCTCAAAAAAATGGCAAAAAGAATAGGGTTCAGAGAATCTAGTCTAAGCCTAAGAAATCAAGAGACAGTAAGGACTTGGTGAAGCGAAATAAACCACATTTTGTTTCGCCTCCTGTTGGACAACATACGCAAAAATGGGTGCAATCTTCAAAGGGGTTGTGAGAATGATATTCAAACCTTGGGTAAGGTTGAAGTTAGGCTTCCACACTTAGGAGCTCAGGCTAACTTTACGCATCGGATGAAAATCATCCATCCGAAGAAAGTATGAGCTACACTTCACCAATGAGTCGATACGATCAATCTTTCATTCAATTAACAACTTTTCAAAGCAAATTCTATCTAAGCTAACTTTAATTCTAATCTATGGTGGAAGATAATATGTAACCTCGCTTACTATTCAACAATAAGAAGTGATTCAAGGCAAATCATGCTCAAGAGCTTTTATCATTCAAAATAGTCTCAATGCGACAATATACATAACAAGTCTCCACACCAAATGAAAATGAGAGAGCACTAGTTTATATAGAGCTCCAAAAATGAAATAGACGGCCGAGATTTAAACAAGATTAACGGCCCAGATTGTTACAACCAAACCCTAATTAGGGTTTCCCAAAATAACAAGAGTTAACCATCAGAAAACTATCAGAAAAGTGGCAGTTCCAGCTATAATCAAGGAGAGGCGTCCTTATCCATTCGAGTGGCATTGTGTTTGGCGAATCTGGACACTACGGCAATGACTTCGTCCATCGTGACAGGAGGTAACATGCTGATCCGGAATTCTAGTCCGTCCAACTTCTCGGCGCATCTGGCAAAGGTACCTTCCCAATCTGTCTCCTGCTTCTCAAAATCTTTCCGAATGGATGAGAGTCTTGCCACTCTCGCAAAGTCCTGCTTCGAAAATGGTCCAGCGGTCGGGAAGAAAGTTTCTTGAACTTTTTGCTTCAGTCTCTCTAACTGCATGTCGTTCTCCCGGATGACTTCACGGTCGAACACATCTGTAGTTATCATGCACATCTTCTCCTGGATTTTCCTGACCTGTTCTTCAATTCCAAGCCCATCGATTCTCGCCTTCTCCAATACTTCTTCTCTTATTGTCACTGCCCAAAACCAGTGATGAAAATCATATGCTGCCCCTGCAGCGATCACCCTTTTATCAACTAACTCCTCCCTCGGAGTGCTCTTCAAAATCCTAAGGCTCGGAATAAGCCTTTCTTGCATATCCGGGATACCATCCCATGTCTCTGCCATATCCATCAACCTAGAAAGAAACGAAGAGGTTCGTCCATAAGCAAGCGCCAACCTCTCCATGAACAAGGCAGCTTCCATGCCTTCACCTGCCATCCAGTCTTGCGCTTCCCTGGCTGTCACCATTCCATGCTCAACTTCCTGAGTCATCTCCTGTGATGAATTGAGGAGAGGAGGAACAGTTGCATTGCCTTGATCTAGCGGCTGGGTCAAATGCTGGATATATTCTTTGAGACGTTTGACCTCATTCTTATATTCCTTCTTCTTGGTCACTTCCTTTTCCAGTCTCGCTTTAATGGTCGAGACGGAATTATCTAACTCTTCTACTTCCTGACCTTTTGATGTCGGACCAAGGTCAACAGTGGTGATAGCATACTCCTGCGGAGTGATTTCGTCCTGTGGCTTTGTCCACTGTAGGTACTGCAATGTGCACGGAACGGTGGCCTGTCTCATTCCTCTGGATGGTGGAAAACTTCTTGGCGGGCTTCTTGGTAGCAACTTGTTCTAATCTTGCCAAGAAATCGGCAGTATCGTCCTCTTCTTCCTGTTGAGCCTCAGCAGGCACCTGAACTTTCATTCTTTCTAATAGCCAGTCTGGAATGGTTGACTGTTCAATGCCATCCTCTACTTGGACCTCGTCTTCGTTTGGAACATCCATGACTCCTCTGAGGGCGGAAATCATTCCTTCCTCTAAGTCATTATCCCGGACATCCATGTCATTGTCTGAACCTAAAATCTCTGTGCCTGCTGGTGATGCAGGCTCTTCATCATCTAATTGGATAGGTTCATTGTTCACTTCCTGAGCTGCAAGAGGTTCGAGCATCTCAACCAAGGAGTCGTCTATATTAGCCACCAAATGGTCAACATTCCTGGACGCCGCTGACCGAGAAGGTCCTCCTTTATGCTTCTTGGAAACAGGTTCTGCACTTGGCACTATTTCTTTTCTTTTCTCTCCGATACCGGCCATGTCTTGATGGGATGCCCCAGCATTAGAGGAATATGACTCTGATTCGCTCAACAGATCATATGTGAGCGTGATTCCTTTTTGTCTCAATTCCTGAACATGATCATCAACCCACCACTGAGAATATTTCGTCACTGGCCTCATTAGGGTGGCTAGGTCTGCGTGCTCTGGCTCTGACCACTTCACTGGAGGGAGAGGTCGACTTTCCTCAAAGCGAGGTTGGACGTGGTTTCCGTCATCCTGAAGCTGATCAGGTACTCGGCAGAACTCAATTGTTCTCATGAAATCCACGGACATCCTGGACCACATCTTCCGTCTGATCTCGTATTCATCGGCAGCATTTGCCCAATAATCCT
This sequence comes from Sequoia sempervirens, assembly GCA_007258455.2. Lineage (NCBI taxonomy): Eukaryota > Viridiplantae > Streptophyta > Pinopsida > Cupressales > Cupressaceae > Sequoia > Sequoia sempervirens. The sequence goes on from VDFB02041371.1 coordinate 10,378, forward strand.
CCAGTTCCGTTCTGTGCTTATATCTTCTTCCTTCCACTGTCCGGATGTTATGATGTGGGTCATAATTGACCCTGGACTTGTATGCCGTGAAAGGGTACCATTGGATCTCCAACCGTGCACTCTCAGCTGCTTGGGCGGATGGGCAGTACTCTAGCATGTTCCCGATGAAGAAAGGGAATGTGACGGACGCCTTCTTGGTCGGCCTTTGAATATTCTGGTACTCTTCTAGTTGCCTCAAAACCTCGAGCAATATCATCCGATTAGTCGGATAGATTGGCAATTTGTAGGGATTTCCAGTAAATCCCTGGATCCTGATATATGTGAATTTCGGGAATTGGATGAACCAAGACCCGTATTTGCTGATAAGGCTTTTTGCTTCATGGCTCAGCCTTTGATGTATTCCTCCTTGGAGCTTTCTGGTGATATGCATTAGGAATGCATCATGCACCCTCCTGAAGTGAGTCTTTTCTTTCAATTGGAGCTGAGGATAGCAGTCGTAAGGCCTGAGCTCGTTCTCTCCATTGCCAATTCTGCCTTTGCAGATCAATCCAGGATATCTGTATGATCTGGCTAGTAGATATATCACATATGAACTCATGTGAAAAGACTTAGTCTTTTCAAGGTTGATCAGTTGCTCGTGAAGGTTATCACTTATCATCCGCGACCAGTTAAACATCTTGACTCCGGAGGTGACCTCGTCGATGAAGTAGTACATCCAGCTCTCAAAGAAGGCGCCTTGCGGATTGCCTGCGATCCTGTTCAGCATCAGCACGATATCTCCAAAATCTTCCTTGAAATCCGTGCGGCGAGGTCTCTTGGGCATCTTCTTGATTGATGGCTTTGGCTTGTCCATCCATACCTTGTTGACTGTGGTGGCGCACAAATCTGCCTTGCTGTCATATAGCATTTTGGTTTCTTCTTTGGTCTTATAGATCGTTCTTGAATGCTCAGGGATGCCAAAGGTTTCTTGGATTACAACTTCATTCAAATGTGCCAAGACTCGTCCGTCAGGGGCGATGATCTGTCTCTTTTGGGCATCGTAATGGCGAGCACATTCCACCATTAACTCAGCACAATCCATGGCCGGTGGGAATCCAGCTGCTTGGAAGATCCCGTTTCTGATCATTCTTTGGGCTATTGCTGTGGGAAGTCCCTTCTGACCGTATACTCTTTGCTTGAATTCGTCAAAATCCACATGTCCGAGGTCAGTATCTACAACATTCTTCCACTTTGAGATGACCTTGGTCTCCTTTTGGGCACCCTTATTGGCGAACTTCATTTTCAGCTTCCTTGATAATCCTCCTGCCGTGTCCGTCAACCTGCAGTCATAAAATTAACATTAATAAAAAGACTTTTAAAATAGTTTAAACCTCGTGCCTTGGATTCGAGAATAATAACTTTCAGCTGTTCAAATAATTAAAATATTGCGAAAAAGCAAGCTGAAAGTGACTTTGATGGAGTTGAAAATTCTTGCCAGAACTTCGTCAAGAGGAAAGGGCATAAAAATATAGCAAACTTAATTAACCAATCCTCAAACCTCAGTGAAGGAACGTTGAATACAAATCAGATTTAAAAATCTGATTTTTTTGAAAAGTGCGCCCCTCTTCAAAAAGAATTCAGCTTTGAAAAACTCTTTTCCTTTTCTCACGAAAAATTTCCCAGCATAACACTGCTTATCCTTCTGGACAATTCGACTTTGCCTATTGATGAATTGATTGCCTGACGATTTCGAGAAAGATTAAATTTCTCTTCAGCTGTGTGTGAAAAAATGAGTTGCTGAAACTCATTATAATGCTGAAGGATTGAATTCGATTTAGCAACTGCCATCTTTCTTCTTGATCCTCGATTTGTTTTCATTTTCCAAACAGGCAACTTTCCTTTTATTTTCCGACAAGGCTCAGTCTCGAACTTATCCGGACAAATCTCCCTGATCTTCAAAAATTCGATTTTTTTATTTAATGCTTATCTTTTGATTTTTCGAATTTTTTAAATAAAACATTAAATAATTTAATTAAATTCGTGGTGAATTTAATTTTCTTCTTGCCGGATTTCATCTCCGCCTGGCATACTTCATTTTCGTCCGATTCGTGTCTGGCAAATTTGATTCCGTCCAAGGTATTTTTAAATTCCAAATAGTTGAGAATTAATTATTAAAATATTAAAATATTTTAATTAATTCCAACCCGTTCGTCTTGGACCCATGGCTATCTCGATTGTTCTTCCGTTTTTCTTGGCTGAGAGTGTATTTTCCGATTTCATCCTTGATTTCGTCTAGCCAAACCAAAATTCAAGCCATTCCGTCGAAGATTTTATTGCCAGATCCTCATTTTTCTTTGCCAGGCGAGATTTTAAGCTTATTCCACTCTGCCAAAGTCAAATACTTCCTTGCTCGGTCGAATTTTTCTAAGCAAGATCCTTGTCCGAATGTCTTTGCCGGTTGAATTTTCCTGACGTCTGATATATTCTTCATCCTTTTGGTCAAGGACGATCCTTCCTTTCCTTTTACCTCGTGCATTTTTCTTCGGTCGAAGTTGGCAATTTCTTCGCATTTTCCATACTTAGGCAAATTTTGCCTCTTTTTCCTTCATCGTGTTAGGCATATTCCGTTTCATTCCTTGCCATATCCTGACGTTCTTTAGCACATGCCCTTTCAATCTTGACATTTGTCATCTCAAAAATGTCCGGATGTCTAGCCAACGTCTTCGTTTTCCATCCATTAGCCTATATACTTAGGCGAATTTTAGAGCTTTTCTTTGGATTTGGCCTCGACACTTAGCCAAAAATCATCATCCTATCATCTTGGGCGGACTTCCTTGGCATCTTGGACGTAGATCATGGATGTCTTTGCTATTTTACCAACTTCTTCCAAGTGCATGGTGGACTTCTCTTGAGTCCTTGGGATGAGCATCTTGGACGTCCCTCTTTTCTAGGGCGAATTCCCTTAACATTTTAGCACTTATTCTCATCATTTTATCCTTTTGAAAGGGTTTTCCACCTCTTTATACTTAGCAAATTTCAAAACTCTCCTTAGCTGGGCGCCAACACTTAGTAAATATTTTGATTTTCCCTTACTTTATAAGTCTAGGCGGACTTCCATGACCTCCAGCCAAGTCCCACCTTTCAAGGGCGGACTTGCTTAACCTTTTGGACGAGCTTCTAAGCATAGGGCGGACTTTGAGCCTTCTTTGGACGTCTCTTCTAGTGGATGGCGGACTTTGGGACCTCTTAGCACATGCAGGGCGGACTTGGGAAGGTGTTAGGATATTCCTCTTGGCACATGGCGGACTTCAAGACTCCTTGGCACATACTTCCTTGTGGATGGCGGACTTTCCAAGGTATCTTCCATATGATGGCGGACTTTCTAAGGCTTTTGCCACTTCCTTTCAAGCCAAGGCGGACTTCCAAGGGTCATAGGATAAGGATGGCGGACTTTGAAGAGTCTAAGGATGTTCATCCTTAGCTATGGCGGACTTTGAAGGGTCTAAGGATGTTCATCCTTAGCTATGGCGGACTTTGAAGGTCTTTTGGATGTGCCTCAAGATGCAAGGGCGGACTTTCTAAGATGCAAGGATGTTTTCCATTGCTGCTGGGCGAGCTTTATGACCTCCAGATTTTCACAATTTCATCTTTCCTTCATTTCCCATGGCAGATTTCAGGCTTGAACAGATTTCAAATGAATTTCATGATTTGAGAGCTGATTTTCCATGGTTTCACTTTCAGATCTGGTCGATCTTGACTGGTTTTTTGACTGGTTTTCCAGATTCTTGAATGTTTTTGGTCTGATTTTCATGTTTTTTTGAACTTTTTTTGCAAATTTTTCAAAAATTTTCAAATTTTTCATTTTGATTTTCTGAGAGTTCTGGTGAGTTTTTCGGACTTCTGAGTGCGTTTTCAGAACTCGGGACCCTTCTAAAAATAGAAACTTTCCAAAAATAGAAACTTTCTAAAAATAGAAAAAGCAACCCTAAAAAATAGGGAACCCTGTTTGGTCCAAAAATGCTAAAAATGAAAAATCGAAAAAGCAACTTTTCCTAAAAAATAGGAAGTGTCAGAATTGGCCAATTCACAGTCGATCTTCGTCTCTTGGGCCTTCTGAGCGCTTCCATGACGTCTACGCGCTGATTCAAACATGAATTCCTGACTTGGCTTGGATAACTCTTGGTGAACTGACTGGAAACTCTAAGCAAAGTGATCTCTCGTAACCGTTGCAAGGAGACAAAACCCTAAAAACTAACAGGCAACTGGGGGTCCCCATCAGCGATGGGGCGATGAAAAGGTCACAGGACCCATAAATAGGTCATACATAAGATAGGTTCATCACATCACATAATTATCAAAAGATAGCAAACTTTGAATTACATGAAATATATTCCGGAGCCGATGGGAATGCCACAACCAAGACCAAATCTTGATTATCATCAATTTCAATATCAACAGGAGAAACACAATTAGACATACCAAAACTTGTAGCATGTTACATGAATGTCAGGATAGCAAGGATACCCGGAGTAAGCTTTGAGCAAAGCAGCCAACATCAAAAGATTAGACTTCATTATTCTACATTAATTGTCTTCCGCGAATGTCCCAAAAAGAAGTATTGCCATATCCGGATCAAGAATAATATCCACACTGCTCATCATCAAAGCACACAATAGAATAGATCATTTATGTATATCATCTGGAGCACAACCTTCCGAATCCTAGGTTTTGACATCAATGACAACAATGCTAAGTCATCTCAACAACTTCTCAACAATCTCCCCCTTTGGCATTGATGGCAAAATAACAAAAACTCAAAAGCACAAAACTCCAAAAACTTCAAGCACTCCCCCTTTGTCAAGCAATTCAATACCTCTTCTTGTTTTTGTTTTTTCTTCATTTTCTCCCCCTTTTTGCCATCAAAGGAAAAGGGCCAAATAAGAACATTCAGGAGATCAAGTAAAAATGACACTTTTCACATGAAAATTTTTCTTGTACCTCTCTCTCACAGTTGGAAGAATCCTCTTCCAAGCTTGCACTGCAGAAACCATTCTGGCACACATACTATCTAGTAGAGTCAACAAAATAAATGAAGGTGACTAGTCCGGAGACAAGCACTATCGTAACAATCTTCTGCATCAGAAAGTATCCCGGAGAGATGATCCAGCTAGACCTCAACAATTTCTTTGACCAACCAAAAAGTTCTAACCAAATCTTCCCTTTGTCTCTGAATAGACAATAACTCAACTTGCAACTCTCCAAATCTTATTCTTTGTTTTCCATCTTTATCTTTGAAGAAGTCAAAACACTTCCCAATATCATTCATTTCAGATTCAATAGCTTCAATTCTGCTTCTGAAATTATCAATAGCAATAGGCCACCAGAGACAATACCTGTAGATGTCAGACATCTCCTTAATGCATTCTCTTGTCTCACCAATGAGCTTGGATAATTTATGGCTTTGACGCACCTTCTCTGAATCATAGCTTGGATCTTATGATCTTCAAATCCTTCCCACAACAACCTTTCTTCAACAACTTCTACCAGATCATCTGATAGCGAGTCAGAAACAACTGAAACAATAGTACCCTTTTTGAGCAAATAATCAACAAAAGCATCTTCAATACTAAGCCTACTGACTGAAGAGCAAGCATGCCATATTTCACCAATCTTTTTCATATTACCTTCATCCAACATCAAACGAATTTTATCTGGATCGAAAGAGTCTAATCCAGGCAGAGACTCTTCATCTTTCTCCTTCTCTTCTGAGATAGTGATGACATCTTTTGTGTTAATTTTCCTCCTTTTAGGTTCCAGAAGGGAACCACCAATGACAACCTCTAACTCCTTACCGAAGGAGGAACCCTCCTCAAACTGACTAGACACTATCACACTAGAGCACAGATCCATCTGCAAGAATGAGAAATAAGCTTTGCATGCACTTGCCTTATCTTCCATACATTCCAAATATCTGTAAACTTGCTTTCCAATAGGGATGTCGGACTTCCACTTAACATTCTCCTTTGACAGTAGTGAACTCAGAAAGTAAAATACTAAACATATGAGCAGAGACCCAAACCGGAAGGGATAACTCTCAACCAAAGACATTCTTACATTCTCAATTAGGTTTTCCATTATTAGGCTACACAAGTCAAACTATTTATTTTCCTTCACCATCTTATGTGCAAGATACACAGTAATAGCAGATGTAGAACCTTTACAATTTCGGAAATAGATTTTGTAAGTGATACCGTAAGGAACATACCTTATTGCAGGATCGACAATGGTATTTATCAGTAGAGCTCGAGGGTCTTTGTCAATACCAGTAAGTTCCTCCACGTCTTTGTATTTCACCATTTTCTTCCCAAGGAGGCCACCAACACTGCACAATCCAGTAATAGCTTCAATGGCTTCCTTAGTGATCGGATAGGGTTTGTCCAAAACGATGCTGCCATTCTTGAATCAACTCAACAGGAACAAGATAGACTCTTTGTCGGCCATCCAGGGAAATTCTCCCCATAAATCCATACCCAAGGCACTTACGTTATGCATTTCATCGGTCTTCAACCCTAGTTCCATTCCTTCATCTTCCGATGATCAAATTCGTCCAACTCTACTCCCTTCAGCCTTAGCAGAATACTACCACTAAATTTATTGTCAATCAACACAAATTCCATTAACGTGCTTAGCTTCTTCAATCTTTTTATTGCTCAACGAAACTTCTCCTTCTTTGCAAACTGTGAGAAATGATTTGAAACTCCACCTTTTATCCTTAATTGCAAATGATGATTTTGCCGCCAAAAACTTACATCAATGATGCCATCAATTTTATTTTGCTTTTCAATCAGCCGGAGTAAGCTTCATTGTACATCATCAACCGGATCAAACTTAGTCATGTTGAAAAACACATCAATATTACTTCGGAGAGGGGGAACCGATAGGATATGTATTGCAAAACTCCCCTGAGCTAAGGCAGTTGGCTCAGATTCAAGTAGAGCTTGTATCGGGATTCGGTATCACAAAAGAGCTTCCCATACTTTTTCCTTTTTCTTCCAAACCATGACAGTCTTCTTCTTAGATTCATCTGATTTTGCAACCTTCTTTTTGTTTTCATGCTTTTCCGAAGCAACATATCTGCATGTGTTAGCATAATGTCCGGGTTGACTGCACTTGTAACATCTTTGTCCTGACTTAACTGAGTGAACCCTAGATCTGCATTTATTAGCTTTGTGACCATAACCATGGCATAAATAGCAATTACCATGAAAGAGATTATTCATTCCATTCCTTCTAGCCGGATTAGATAATTCACTTTTGCAATGACTTGCTTTGTGACCAAACTTGTGACAATTAAAGCATTTAGTACTCGGTTTCGTCTTGCTTCCACACTCTACAACCTTACATCCAAAATTTTTGCATAGAAAACAATAGCCATTAAATGATAAGTACCTTTGAGCATTTGGTTGCTTGACCGGAGGTCTTTTTGTAGGTGTTCTAGAGTTCCGAACCTTGCTTGTTACAACAAATCTCGCTTCAACTTCAACTACTTTGTCTTCACCCTTAGTGTTCTAATTTGAGCTTTCACCGGAGAAAACGAGTCCTCCCGTATCCTTGTGACATTTTTGTAGGGACAAGAGTTGATCTAGAATTATGCTACTTTCACATACTCTTGCTTTTGATTTCAGCCTTCTTAACTCTTGATCTAACTTCTCATTTTCTTTTGATTTTTGTTTGATGGTATCCTTGAGATTTTCTCCAGTCTTCTTGCATTCATCCAACCGTAGCTTTAGATCGACAACACTTTCCTTTGACTCCTTTAATTCTTGGCTGACCTCTTTGTGTCTTGCTTTGAATTTCCGAATTTGCTCCCTTAGCTTTGAGATACAAGCATTTGCCTCCTTGAGGTTTTCTTTCAATTCTTCATTTTTCAGATTTCGTGCTTTCCATATCATCCAACATTATCTTCAGTTCTTCCTCAAAGTAATAATCTCCTGCCATCTTCTTCAAGCTGCCAAGATCTCCCTCAAGCGGTTAAGCTCTATCTGCAAGGGACCAAGCTTTGATACCAATTGTTGAACAGTTTGGATAACTGAGAGGGAGGATGAATCAGTTATCATAAAACAATTTTCTTGACTTTAATTAATCCGAAGCAAGCTTAAATCAATCAGATAATAGTCTAACAGATATGAACATGAAAGCACAAAACACCATGCACAATGGACACCAGAATTTACGTGGAAACCCAAGAAAGGAAAAACCACGAAGAATGATAATTCTCAATTATAAAACACCGTTTAAGGTGACACCAGTTAAGGTGATCTTTACAAAGGGCTCACTGCCAAAATGCTCACTACAGGTAAGGCTCACTGCCGGTGGGCTCACTGCCCGATTAATACATCTGATTACAAAATAATCTCACTAACATAAATGAACTGATGAAGTTGCATCTACATATGCATGAATTCAGTTCCAGTTAAGAGCACAATATCTATCTGCAACAGATTTGGTCAAGAATCTTCTACACACCTTCCTCACACAACCTCTACAAAGCAGATCACTTCTTCCTAACACTTTCCTTCAGCTTTCTTATCGCATAATCCTTCACACCCTTTAATCTGCTTGCACACACTATACTCTACACTTCTTCTTCTCTCATTCAAAACCAAAAAGATGTTCAATATATAAATGTACCTGTAACCTTGAAGCACCTTATGCAAAACATGTCGGCTTGAAGAACAACCTTGAAATATTCAATAAGACTTGGCACGCTAGCACCGGGCCCAAAAGATAGGTTGAGCACATAAAGATCTTCTTACCATGTTACCAAGGGACCCATAAATAGGTCATACATAAGATAGGTTCATCACATAACATAATTATTAAAAGATAACAAACTTTGAATTACATGAAATACATTCCGAAGCCGATGGGAATGCCACAACCAAGACCAAATCTTGATTATCATCAATTTCAATATCAACCGGAGAAACACAATTAGACATACCAAAACTTGTAACATGTTACATGAATGTCCGAATAGCAAGGATACCCGGAGTAAGCTTTGAGCACAGCAGCCAACATCAAAAGATTAGAGATTAGACTTCATTATTCTGCATTAACTGTCTTCCATGGATGTCCCAAAAAGAAGTACTGCCATATCCGGATCAAGAATAATATCCACACTGCTCATCATCAAAGCACACAATAGAATAGATCATTTCTGTATATCATCCGGAGCACAACCTTCCGGATCCCAGGTTTTGACATCAATGACAACAATGCTAAGTAATCTCAACAACTTCTCAACAATAAGTTTCATACCAAGAAGGACAAAACTGGTGTTAAAGTCTGCTAACAAACAGCAGATAAAAGGTCCTCAGCATCAGACTCAGACACCTAACAAAACATTGTAAAAAACATCCCCTGATGTGCAAGGGAGGCTAAGACTGGCAAGAGAAGCTAAGCACTATCCTTATAGGTTATTTGGCGTTACTTGGCACACATGGCTTCTCAAAAGACTTTACTTTGTTTTATGATTTGTCTCAAAAAATCATTTAAAATAAAATAAAGTTCTCTTTGATTTCAATTCCAGATTTTGGTCTGTTTGCTATCAAAATCTTGTAGTTCCTTCGCAGAAATATCAGATTTCCATTAGAAAAAAGATTTTCATATTTCAGTTCAGAGTTCACAGAACTAGAATTTCAGATCTATAACCAGTTTCTAATTTCCTATAACCAGTTTCTAATTTCATCCACTATCAGTTTCAGACTTCTGAAGTTACACAGTAGGTATAACATTTTTTAGTTTGATTGACAAGGATTTAATGTCAAACAAAGAACTGGGATCTATCATGCATTTCAGCAGGAATCTATTATGATTTTGGTCTGTTTGCTGTCACAATATTGTAATTCCTTTTGCAGCATTATCAGGTTCCCATTAAAAAGAAGATTTTCATATTTCAGTTCAGAGTTCACAGAACTAGAATTGCAGACATGGAACCAGTTTCCAAATTCTATCCACTATCAGTTTCAGACTTCTGAAGTTGCACAGTAAGTATAACAACTTTTAGTTTGATTGACAAGGGTTTAATGTCAAACAAGGAACTTGAATCTATTATGCATTTCAGCTCAAAATGCCTCACGTAATTGTATTCAAGTAGGTCGTGATATTAGTAAGGCAAGAAGTTTGCACGATCTCAATGATTATAACCATGTTCAAATCTCTTGAGCCTGTTCCTATCCAATTTTCCAGCTGGATGATTATACATGCTACCACAGATAGAGACCCCTCAAACATGGCTTTTGACTGAGAGGATCCCAAGTATGATGGTTTTATGGAGTTGTGTAGTTTCCTATTTGTCTAACTAGAAACAGAAAAAAAATCATGCCAGTTCCAACAATTGCCAAAAGGTATCCTAACTTCTAAGTATGATAATGTGATGCAGTTGTCTAAAGGTTTTCTATTTGTCTAGCCAAGGTCCAAAACAGAAGAAAAGAGAAAATTAGTACCATTGCCAATATTTCACAATAAACTTAAGTCAAACCTCTAAGAGTCACATAATTCAGAAACACATTTGAATAGTCAGTGCAGCATATCAGACCAAAGTTGGTGAAATGTTATACAAGAGCAGGATGCAAGATGACGTGCAAAGTAATAACACTATTTAGAGACAAATGGCAATAGAAAGCTACCACATGTGGCAGAGCTCATACTGTTGCAAACTACAATAAAGTTTGACTCAAAAATTATGCAGTTGAATCCTGATATAAATATCCTAATTTGGCATGCTGCATAAAATATCTCCTACTTGTCAAAGTCAATCTTGCCAAGCACTCTCTGGATCTCAAATTAATACTACAAGCAATATGACTGAGAGAACTCTCTCTATAAAAATTATGTCATGTTTAAGGAAAGTAATGATAAGCGTTAAGCATAGAGTCAGAGCATTAGAGTAACAAAAATATTCCCTTTTGAAACTTTGGAAATTTGCTTTTAAAGTTTTATCCCTTGACCTACAGGGAAGCTCAAAATCTAATATGAGTTCTATTAACTACAATCTACGCTTTTAACTTATTTTGCTTCAAAAGTAGATAGAAGTAATGATAAATTAATTGTACATGATTCTAATTCAGAGGAAAATTAAAGGTGGTCTAGGTTTATATTACAACAAAGCATCTGATAAATAAAACTCTACAGAGAACAAAATTCCAAAAGAAGATTGTAATTAAATGCTGTTCTAGGGTTACCTTGTAATCCAGCAGCATCTGAGGCATCTGCTTCATGAGCTCGGCCGTGTTCGCTCGTCTGCACCAAAAACAGGCAAATAATCATCTTTTGCAAAAATAAGCACACACCTACATATAAACCCTCAATTTCAATGCATATGCCCCTTAGCAAGGTTATAAGAATTCAATATATGAATAGATCAGTAATTTGACCAAAAACCCTTGACTCCATGAGATTCAAGCTGGATGACCTCAGAAAATAAAAAATAAAAAATGTTAGTTGTAAGAAAAATCTAAAAGAAGAGACAGTAATTGGTCATAAAACCCTGTCTCCATGAAATAAAAAAGGGTGATCTCTCCAATAAGAACTAAAAATTGGAACTCACAAAAACTAGGGGAAAAAAACAAATGATGACAACAAACCTTGATTCTATAAAATTCAAAACTTTTAGTCCATCAGATTCTAACTGGTGACCCACTCAAATAAAATTAATAATGTAGCGAGAAAAAAAAATTCAAAACTCATAACGTGATAAAAATCCTTCAACTCGATGAGATTCAAGCAGGTAACTTCTCAAATAAGAACAAAGAAAGTTTTCCAACCATAACTTCTACGATAAGAACTAAATACCCTTGACTCCTTGAAAATCCAACAAGTGAAATGTAAATAAGAAAATAATAGAAAAAATTGAAAATCCAACAATATGAAAAGAAGTCCTCAAGTTTAGGCCAGTAAGAGGAAAGTTGTGCTCCTCAAATTAGATATTTCCAAAGCCTGTGACAGAGTTAACTGGTACTTCATAGATCGTGTTTTGGAGAAGTTCAGGTTTTGCTCAGATTAAAGAACTTGAGTCTAGAGCTGTTACTCTTCTACTACTTTTCAGTGATGGTCAATGGCTTGGTGGAAGGTAAGGCTCCCAGGGTCTAAGGCAAGGAGATCCTCTATTAGCCATCTTTTCATTAAAATAGTGGAATCTCTAGGCAGGTACATTGGGGAGCTCTAGGATCCCTAAAAGGGCTTCAAGCTTTATTCATGGGAAAAGACTTTACTTACCAACGATTTGCTGATAATACTATGCTATTTGTTGCACCTTATATTAAAGAATGTGGAGTTATCAAAGATCTTCTTGAGGGATACAACAGGCTTCAGGACAGAAGGTAAATAGGGAGAAATATAAAGGGAATATCTGCAGATACATGTCCTTCAAGAAAGGAAGCCTCCTGGATACCAACCTTGGTTTTCCATTGTTCTAGGGGATGAATAAAAAGCAACATTGGTCACCAACCTATTAAAGTATTATTAAATTGTATTGGTCAATTAATTTTTAGACTTAGAGTTTAATAAAGTCATTTCAACTTTAGGTTAGTCTTAAATTAATCTTTATGCTTTATTTAATTTTTGCTATTTTTAGTTCAATCTATTTTTAGCTTTCGCTATCTTTAGCTCGTTGTAAGTCTATATAAGAAAGCATTTGCTTCTTATTTTATCAACCGAATGACTTGCTAATCTTTATCTGTTCTATTTTCGTACTATGGTATTAGAGCCCAAGCTGAGCTTTGAGATTTGAGAACCAGTGAAGATCTAGGGATTGCTACCAGTTGTGACAGTTTGAAAAACATTCGTAGCACAGAAAGAACCAAAAGGCATCATATCAATCTATACAAAATTGCGTGTAAACTTGAAAAATCATGGCTTTTTTATTTTGAAAATCACAACCAAGTTTGAGGAAAACATGAGTCTAGCACTGTTGAAAAATCACAGAATTTTTATTCAAATAATTGCATACCATTTTTTAGAAAATTTTGAGTTTAAGCATTGATACGCATGCTATTTTCTTTCTGAAAATTGACATTGGTAAAATTTGCACCTTATTTTTTCTATAAAAAAAATCGCAAATTTTTTTTGTCGCACAACCTGGCTCATGGCCTGCCCGACAGCTAGATTTTTTCTAAACATTTTTTTGGCGATTTTTAAAATAAAATCATGGTTTAGCCCAATGGCTAGGGCTTATATTCAACAGCATTAATCACTTTTTCTGCAAGTCACACCTAGAACAAGTTTGGCGGCTAGGGTTTACAAGTTTTGTAGTGAATAATTTATTACTATTTTTAACCTGCTGCTAGGGCACAAGATTTGATAGTTTTTTATTTGTTTTGTAGATTTTTTTCTAGCTAGGCACATAATTTTGAGCAAATATTTGCCAATTTTTGCTAGAGTTTCATACCTATTTTCGCAACATGCAAAGGGAGGCATTTATTTATTTTAAATGGCCTCGTTACCCCACATCAAGTTGGAAGGTAGTCAACGTTTTACCGGAAAGAATTAAACACCTAGAAGCAACAAATGCTCACAATCTTTGAGTACAAATGCCTTGAAAAGATTGTCTTTGGTACCAAAACTCGGTCAACGATTGCGGGCAAAGAACAAGACAAGTTTGATGAATGTGACAGAGAATCAGTCATGTTGATCAAATTATCAATGACAGTTGCCATGCTTCTTGAAGTTCAAACAATGACCACTTCAACTACCATTTGGAAGCATCTACATGACCTTCATGAGACTTTAGATAAAGGCAAGGCCTTTCTTCTGAAGAGTATGCTTTTCTCAATCATTCTAAATGAGAAAGCATCCTTGCAAGAGCATTTGCTCAAGATCAAGGACATTAAAGATCAATTGTTAGCCATTGGTCAGAAGATGGAAGAAGAGGACATGGTGGTAATCACGCTGAAAAGTTTACCATATGCTTATGAGCTAAGTAACAAGGTTTGAATTCGAATTCGAATTCGGCAACATTGAAATTCGGATGAAATTCGGCAACATTGAAATTCGGATGAAATTCGGCAAGAAAAAAAATTGAAAAGTAAAAAATTCGGATTAAATTCGCCTAATGTAATTTTTTTTATTTTTATAATATAAGTAATATATCCACAAGAAATTTAAAAATATTATAATATTAATATGTTTAAAATATTAATTTAAATATTATTAATACATAAATAATTAATATATTAAGTTTCATACTTAAATAGTAATCTAATTTAAATATTTTAGAATGTTAAAATTTTAATATATTTTGTAAATTATAAAATCAAAAAACAAAATTACATTAGAGACATTAAAATTACATTGTTAAAAAAATAACATATTAAAGCTAATTTAAACTAAACATAAAATTAAAATAATAAAAACAAAACTTTTGTTGCCGATAAAGAGACGAGCGAATAGCTTCGGTGTCTCGATGAAATGGAGACGCAACACAGAGCTGGCCAATTGGGGGGTAAATTTAGTAGTTATGGTGGAGATATCGAAGCAATCAGTATGGGGACGACATTCATTATAACCTGCAGGCATTTTAGCTTCCAACTCTTCCCAGAGATCTCTTTTTTGGTCGAAAATAACGCCATAAGGCATCTCTATGTTGCAATAAATCAGTTATTTATTCCCTGATTTTGAGAGGCGCAAAGGAGTTGCAAGTTGCAGGCTTGCAGCATACGATAGGAAAAGGCGATAAAAAACTCCCCGATCAATAGGTGTGTTGGAAATATTGTCATTGATGTCAAATGTATAGACAAAATTGAGAAAAAGGAGAGGTTGTAGAAATAATGCTTATAACATGATAAGAAAAGCCAGATGTGACATACAATGATATTGGTGCTTGCAAAGAACAAATTGAGAACGTAAGAGATCTAATTGTGGAAGAATAAAGATTATCAATCAAATTATGGAGTGCAGAGGACAGATTCTACTTGGATACTCTTTGTGGTCATCAAAGTGAAAACATAACAGTAGTTTGCTTGCAAGAAGAACAAGTTCTTTCTGTTGAACGTGCTCACACTGTGAAGAGTTCATATCAGGTTTGGAAGTATAGAACACTGAAGAATGATGACGGGATCAACAATATGAGTAAACATTGGTGAAATATGCACAGAGCATCTTCAGATCATCATAGCATCTTCAGATCGAAATATGTACACAACAAAACTCAAATAAGTATGATCTAATCATGAGTAAGATCTAATCAATAAGTTCTGAGTTGAACAGATTGAAATTGAATGTTATATCTACAGATCACCTACAGATCGAAGTTGAACAAATTAATTTATTCTAACAAATCTGATTGATGATTTGTTATGTTTAACAATTGTTATGGAGCATTAAACAGATACAAGACGTGTTCTTACTTGAGTAGATGTGATGTCCAGAAGACATAACAACTTGCTGATCTGAAAGGACGTGCCTTTAAGAACATGTTTTTTAATTAAAATGTTTTACTAAAAGACATGCTTTAGAAGACTTGTCAATACAGATTACTTTATCAAAAGACGTCTTTAAAGAATAACAAACAAATGGTGTATTAAAAGAGATTCGATTTCTTTTGAAGAGACGTGTTTGTTCATGAGCAGATGTGAGCCCCACAAAACATCAAAATCTTAAAGGACGTATCTCCTAGGACTATTGTTGGAAAGATACAATTAAGTAAAACGCTTTTCTGGATTAATATGAATTAAGTTAAGAGACTCGTTTGTTGAAGTATGAGATCCAGATGTCTTGAAAAGGACATAACTCACAAACAAGTGCGTTTTCATTAAGATGTGAGTTTCCATTAAAAGAAATGCTCAATGTAGAAGAAATGCATTTACAAAGAGACGTAATTCTCCACTAAAGAATCATTCATTTCTGAAGAGGTGCGCTTATTGTTGAAGACAAACAAACTCAGAAATTATAATAGATTAAACACATAATACAAAATTAATGAAAAGCAAATCAAGAACAACATGATCTGTTTAAGGCAAACAAATTCAGATTTTCTTTATGAAGAGACACTCTTGAAAGTTGCAAGTATTGTTGTGTTCTTTCAGTTAAAGGATGCAATGTTTGAGTAAGATATATGAATGACATTTCATTCAAGGCTTGAAGTGGTTGTTGTGTAAGAGAGCATTCTAAATCTGAAGTCCCATCTCCTTGTGTGGGCTAAGTGTGAGATCATTCATCACCAAAGGCAGATTGGAGGATTGGGATAGTGCAGGTCAGATTGAAGGCATCATCTTGCAACCATCAAGTCAAGGTTGGTGCCTTGCATTAGGGGCTAGTGCTCCTTGTAGGTAGGTGCCTACTAAAGTTGTAAAGGTTTGGATGTTCCTTGTAGGTTGTGTCCTACTAAATCATCTTATTGTAAATCTGTAGGTTGGTGCCTACTTTGTAAAAATCATTTCAATAAAAGTTGTGTCAACTTGTGTAAATTGGTTCATATCAAATAGTTGATGTATGTTTAAGTTTGAAGTTGATAAATAAGTAAGAGGGTAAAAGTTTGTTGATATACTGATTCACCCCCCCCCCCTCTCAGTATATCTTTGTGCTCTTCAAGGTGATGGCGTGAGGCTCGACAAAACTCCGTCACAATTCCAGAAAATTCACCTTGTGAGCTTGAATGTGTTTCTTTAAAGTCGACTACAGAAAAAAGCAATCAAAAGCCCCAAAAAAACGCATAAAAAAATTATTTTAGGAAAAAAAAAAAGTCACATGTGTTCCGTCCGAATTTATTGATGATTTTATACGAATTTCATAGGTTTTTTATAGATTCGCCGAATTTCGAATTTGATGCCAAAAATTCGGCGAATCCTGTGACACAGCTTATGAGCATTTCATTGAGACACTCAATATCACCGCTACAAATGTTGACCTAAAGTTTGAAGAGCTATGCAATAAGCTCTTATAGCAGAACAGATGGAATAAACAGTTTGGTAACAACGAGACAATGAGTATGGAACAAGCATTTGCAGCCAAAGGAAAAAGCACAGGAAAATGGTCACACAAGAAAGGACAAGCTCACAATGAAGATACAACAAAGGATTTGAAAAACATCACATCATTATTGTGGTAAGTTGGGTCCTATGAAGAAGCACTGAAGAAAAAGGTTGGCTGAACAGAAATCCAACCAAAACAGGTCTCAACAAAACCAGCAAAAGGCTCATGCCACAAAGCATTCAAAGGAGAAGGTGTCAGCTTTCTATGCATTCATGGCCAAAAGACCAATAGATCAGTCAGAGTCATCTACTTGGTATATTGATTCAAGAGCATCACATCACTTCACCAACAAGCAAGTCATAAAGTACATTGTTTGCTATGATTCAATGATCTTTGGTGGTGGTGAGAAGTACACAATTGTAGGTAGAGGGGTTGTACAAATAACCTCTAGAGGGAAAAAAAAAAAAAAATCTCAATGTGTTCTATGTACTAGGAATGGAGCTCAATCTACTTTCTATAAGTCAGATTATGTGACATAGTCCTAATCTAGATATCATTTTCAGCAAGCAAAAATGCAATATCATTTACAAGGAGAACAAGAAGTCTATTTCTTTTGGTATAGAAGATCATGGACTGTATAGATTAGTTGAAAGTAGGCAAGTCAGGGAACATGCATTGGCAGCCAACAGTGCATCTGCCATTACTACACTTTGGCATCAATAGTATGGACACCTCAATTTGTCCTACCTCCCTCAATTGGCTAGAGTGAACTTGGTGGACGGAATTCCTGACATTCAACAGCAGATACAGGGTGTGTGTGGGATTTGCCAAACAAGCAAGTAGCATAGAACACCATTTGATGACAGGCAAGCTTGGAGAGCCAAAAGCATCCTGCAACTAGTTCATGCAGATATCTGTGGACCAAGGAACACAATATCAATCACTGGGTGCAATGATTTTCTTTTGTTTGTGGATGATTTTAGTAGAAAAATGTGGGTATAATTTCTGTAATTAAAATCTGAGGAGTTCGATGAATTTCATAAGTTCAAAGCATTGGTAGAAAAAGAGTCTGGTTGTGACATATGTTAATGATATTTACAGCTTCAGGCGATCCTTCCAGCTCAATCCAATTGGAGGAAACATAAATTAAATGATAGCCCTTCGGCTATTTAATTTATATTCAATTTTATTGACTTACATTTAATGAGGAGGCGCGAATGTTATGAGGCCGACCTCATTCCTTATTTGTTATTATATTCTCTCTTGGCAACATTATAGTTCTAGGCCGACCTTCATTGGAAATTATAATTTATCTTGGCCAACTTGTTATTTGTTTAATCTCTTCTTGAGGCGGACTTTGTTCTTGTAGAGGTGCAACCTCTCACATAGTATTGTATATATAGGAGATCAATTGACTCCCTTGTATCATCATCTAGTGCGAATT
Organism: Sequoia sempervirens; assembly: GCA_007258455.2. Classification (NCBI taxonomy): domain Eukaryota; kingdom Viridiplantae; phylum Streptophyta; class Pinopsida; order Cupressales; family Cupressaceae; genus Sequoia; species Sequoia sempervirens. The sequence continues at coordinate 28,772 of VDFB02041371.1, forward strand.
TCTTATTAGAGATAACGAATATTATCAAGAGCAAATTCTACAAGTCCGAATTCTGTTAAAGTGCGAACTCCTTCAGGTGCGAACTGTGAAGTGCGATTTCAGTCAAGTGCGATCTGTGAAGTGAATTCCTTCAAGAGCTTCAAGTACAGATTGTGGATTGTTCCAGTTCAGATTGAGAATTGTTCAAGAGCAGACTGCAATTTCCTTTAAGGCTGAATTGAATCTGAAGAAGAGTCAGTTTGTCTTTCTGTTCTTGCATCTTGCACAGGTGCTGAATATTGGCTTTGTGTTGGGCCTCATTGTAAAGAGAATTGTTGCCACTGTTTATAAATATAAGAGAGATCTTTGTTGCTGGGTTTTTCTCCCTCAAGAGGAGGGTTTTCCCAGGGTATCTGCTGTGTTATTGTTTCTGATTTTGAATTATTTTTCTGTGCATTTAATCTGTTCACTAAAATTTACAACATAACCACTCTTAGATCTAATAATGGAGGCAAATTATGTTCCAAATAATTTAGCCACTTTTGTGCTAAACACGACATCAAAAGACAATTTACCACACCCTACACTCCACACAAAATGTAGTTGAGAGATGGGACCGTACTATCACAGAGATGGCCTAATGTATGATGAAGAACAGAAGTGTTCCCAAGAGGTTTTGGGCTGAGGCAGTATATACTGCAATTTATTTGTCTTCAGTTCCATTGTATATGCCTAGATTCCAAATTAAAAGCAAACCAAATAGATCCTAAGAGTGAGAAATTGATGCTTACAGGGTATAGTGACAATCATAAGGTCTACAAGTTGATTGTTGTTGACATTGACAGCTTGACTTTCAACAGATAAGTTGTGATTGAGGAGGAAGCAAGGTCTTTCTAGACATTCCCAAAGTTCCAGCTTATCGAAGATCAGCCTATTGTGGCTAAGGATTCAAGTATTCAACTTCAGGAAGCTCCATCTGAAGGGGGCATTCAAAGCACAGAGAAATAGACCCGATTTTCATTGATGATAGCCTGGTTCAGCATCCAAGGGACATGATACAGGTAGCCCAAGTCATGATGACAATGCTAATTTGGATGTAGAGACTTCCAAGAGGAAACCAAAGTGGTGGGAAAGCACCATTGGAGATGTCTGGGTAAGTGAAATGATTGAGGGTAGATCATCAAGAGGCAAGAGAAAGCATAACATAGTCAACTTTGCTCTCATGGCCAATATTCAAAAAGTGTATGATCCATTGGTGTTTGCTAAGGCAAAAGGAAAATCAAAATGGGAAAAGGCCATGGAAACCAACATGAGTCTTATGAAGCATGAGACATGGGATATTTCAAATCTTCCACCAGGGAAGAAACCCATTGGCTGAAAATGGGTGTACAAGTCAACTACAAGGTAGATGGTACTCTTGATAAGTACAAAGCTTGGTTGGTCACAAAAGGGTTCTCACAAAGAGAAGGCATTGACTACAACGAAACCTTTGATCCTACAGCAAAGATGAGCACCATCCATTTAGTTCTAGCCATGGAAGCTCAGTTTGGCTAAATAGTCCATGATGATGATGTGAAGAGTGTCTTCCTCAATGGAAATTTTAACGAAGAAGTGTACATTTCTCAACCACAGGGTTTTCAAGTTGCGGGGAAGAAACATCTTGTATGCCAATTAAAAAAAACTCTATATGGCTTGAAGCAAGCACCCAATGCATGGTACATCAAAATTGACAAGTATTCAGTTAAACAAAGGCTCCAATAGAGTCCTCCAAATCCAAATATGTACGTCAAAAGCAATGGTAATGCTATCATTCTTCTAGTCATATATGTGGATGATATCATCGTTACAGGTAATGAGGCAAGTGTTATTGATTTGATCAAATTTGATATTAGTAAAGCTTTTGACATGACCAATTTAGGCCTCCTACATTACTATCTAGGTGTAAAAGTTTGGCAAACAGGTGGCAATATTTTTATTTCTCAGCCCAAATATGCCAAGAGTCTGCTCAACAAATTTAGAATGACAAATTGCAAATTTCATTAACATCGATGGAGAAAGGGCTAAAACTTTTAGCCAAAACTAACTTAAAGGTAGTTAATGAGTTAGCAAACAAGCAACTAGAGGGCAGCCTTATATATCTTGTAGCCACTAGACCTAATTTGAGCTATGTTGTGAGTTTCGTTTCCATATTCATGACAGCACCAAATGTAGACCACTCGACTACAATGAAGAGGGTGTTGAGATATGTGAAAGGGACACTTGACTTTGGCATTTTGTACAGCAAAAGCAAAGATCTTAGGTTGGTCAAGTTCACAAATTCAGACTAGGCACATTTTGTTGATGATAGAAAATCCACTTTTGCATATGTTTTCAGCCTTGGGCACCAATGCAGTCAAATGGACCAGCAAGAAGCAGTAGGCAATTTCTCTCTCGACTAAAGCAAAATATCAAGGAACAATAAAAGCAGCGTGTGAGGCAGCATGGTCAGAAGGATGCTTTCAAACATGAAGATGCCTCAAGCAAAGCCTTCACCCTTATTTTGTGACAATCAAGGGGTGCTAAAACTTGTCAAGAATCTAGTCTTCCACGAGCATACCAAACATGTGGAGCTACATTGTCACTTCATTGGGCAACTTATAGAAGATGGATTAGTTATGTTGCAACATTGTCCTTCAGAGGATCAAACTACAAATATTCTTAATAAGCCCTTGGGTTCTGACAAATTTGTAAAATTTCAGGATAAGCTTGGTGGAGTTAGTAGATTGACCATTAAGGGAGGGTATTAAAGTATTATTATATTGTAATGGTCAATTAATATTTAGACTTAGAGTTTAATAAAGTCATTTCGACTCTAGGCTAGTCTTAAATTAGTCTATATGCTTTATTTAGTTTTCGCTATTTTTAGTTCAGTTTATTTTTAGCTTCACTATCTTTAGACTTTAACTCATTACAAGTCTATATAAGAAAGAGTTTGTTTCTTATTTTATCAATCAAATATCTTGGTAATCTGTCTGTGTTTTGTTTTCATAATACAATCTTAGAGAGACTCAACCAAATTTTGGCAAGATGGAAAGGGAAATGGCGGAAAGGGAAATGGCTCTCCTCTACTAGTAGAGTGATGATTTTAAAATAGTTTTCCAAGCTATTCCCATGTTCAAGTTTCTACTAGCCCCTCGAAGTAGCATTTCTAATATTACTAATTCTATGCAAAATTTCCTATGGTACCACTTCTAAAATTACTTATTCTATGTAGAATTTTCTATGGTGCCATTACTAACATTACTAATTCTATGCAAAAAAATTTGTGGGGTACATGACATAAATTTCCTATATACTCTAGCCTCATGGAAGAAGATTTGTAAGGATAAGGAAAAAGGTGGCCTTGGCTTCAAACACTTATCTCTTCAATTAGGCTCTTTTGGCCAAGTTGTTATGGAGGTTCATCTCAAATAAAGATGTTTCTTGGATCCATGTTCTCAAAGACAAGTATCTATCTAGTGATTACCCGTCATTCTTTCTCGAGAGGGAGGATCTTCCTAAAGGCTTGGCTATCTTGGACAGGATGAAAAATGTCAAGAATCTTATCAATTGGTACGTTTTTTCTATCATTTGAAACAACAAAAAGACCTCCTTTTGGGATGATATATGGATCTTTGGCTAACCTCTAAAAGAGGATCTGGATCTTCAACCCTTGATGCCTATCCTCATAGGCTTTGGGAGCATCAGAGTTAGTGACTATTGGGAGGAGGGAGTCAAAGCAAGTGGTCCTATCAAAATCAAAATCAATTCCTCAATTTTCAAATGTTCCAAAGGACTCCAACAAGCAGCTTAACACTCTTCTTCAAGGCTTCAAGCCTTTTTGGAGTAGGGAAGAGGATCTCTAGGATTGGATCTAAAAGGGACATAATTTTATTAAGCGAACTTGTTAAGGAAGGGTATAATAAGCTTCACCTTACTACGAATCCTTCTACCTCTAACTAGAATAGGATTTGGCAATACAAAGCTTGGCCCAAAGTGATTTTTTTCCCTAGATTGCCTACCGCTCTTTGATGCTTACATGAGATCAGCTTCAAAGAAAACGTATTTTGGTCCTAGTCAATGCTCTCTCTGTTTAAGTCATGACAAATTCAACTCTCACCTTGTTCTTCACTATGACTGCATGAAAGGCAATTGGAATAAATTTCTTGATAGCTTTAATCTAAAGTGGGTGTTCTTGTTTTATTTCAAGGATTCTCTAGAAGCCTAGAGATGTAGCCTAGAGATGTCTAGTAGTTCTTATTACCTTTGCAGAAATTATGGAATATGGTTCTAGTTTTTATTGTATGGAAAGTGTGGTTGAAACAAAATAACAAAATTTTCAAAGGAAAAGAAAGGACCCATGACCAAATATGGAAGGAGGTCAAGGAGGCTTGCTCCCAAAGCATTATCTCACTTAATCTTACCAAATCTAAAGAAAATAATCCTTCAAAGATAGCTATATTGAGGAACTAGCTTGAGGTTGGAAAGTTTTTGATTTGTCCCTTCCCAAAGCAGAGAAAAAGAGAACAATGGAACATTGACCAATTCCTCTACCAGCAAAGTGGGTTAAGATAAATTTTGATGGAGCCAACAAGAATAATCCTAAACTTTTTGGGGCTGAAGCTATTATTAGTATTCATGAAGGCACAACGGTTGCTCTTGGTACTCATTTTACAAACCTTAACATGAACAATCTTGTTGAAGTTGAGGGTCTCATGTTGGGTCTTGGGCTTGGAATTCAATTTGGAATCCAAAAACTAATTATTGAGGGAGATTCTAATTTGATTGTCAATGGGTTGCAAAATGGAATAATCCATCACTAGAAGACTCACGATGTAATGCCCCCTTCTTTCTCCTATGATTTCCTTAAGGATAATAAAAGGGGTTGCTTAAGGGAGAATAATTAATATTATTAAAAAACTGAAATTTAATAAAGTTTAGTTTTAATGAAAAGTCAAATGGCATGTGGATGAAGAATTATGTCTATTAAAGAAAAAAGGTATATAAGGAAGATCAATCAAGGAGAAGGGAACATGAATTGGAAAGCCATTTTTATATTATTATTCTTTGTGGAACCTGAACCGTGGTTCAGCATCCTGAGGACGAAATCCCTCAAGTTTTGGAATTAAAGTACCCCTTAATTTTCATCACTGAGTTAGTGGACAGAAACCCTTAATTCAGGTAGGCTCTAAGACATTTCAAAGGCATTTAAATAAAGAAAGATCACTGCAGATAAGAGGAATATTTACAGCAAAGATAAGAACATAAGTTTTATATTTTCTGAGATACATTCCAAGCATTAAATATGAATAATATAATAAACTGTTAAGCTACAATCTCTAGGTTAATTTCATACTTATACTTAATTGTGCTACTATTGTTGTGAGTTAGGATTTATCATATTTAAAGAAATCAAGGAAAATTTAAAAAGGACATCACACACAACTATATAGAGGAAGCTTAAGGACTCATCAAACAATTCGAAGGTGTCCACATAAAGCATGTTCTCCAGGAAAAAACAATGCAGCAGCTCAGCTAGCCAACCTGAGTCTTCAAGACAGTTTCTATTCCTACGTTAAGATGGGTTATGATTTTGCATAAGATAGGAACCTCTACCCCTTAATGGTGATCATCAATCGTGACAATAAGGCAAATCTATCCAGTTATGGATAGAGCTTGTAAGTTTGAGAAAGTTTCAAGATTATCTTCAATGATAATGAATCTAAAGCATGCTTTTGCATACATTGCCTATTCCTGCATGCATACACGCAATGCTTTTGACATGCATGCCCTTTTCATACATGCTTTTTTCATGCATGTATTTTTTTGTGCATGCATGCTTGCTTTTATGTAAGTGGGTTTATTTTAAGGCCTTTTGTTTTAAAAGGTAGTTACCTTCTTCTCTCTATGTTTGAGTTTTGCCACATGTATGTTGATGTAATGTTGGGGAATTGTTCCCTCTTTTTGATAATCAAACTTTTTTACTTTATCAAACAGTAAAAAATCCTTGAGTTCATGAGATTTAAAATGATGAAATTATAAGTTTATAACTCATAAAAAATTTAAGCACATAATCATTTGACAAAAACCGTTTGCTCCATGATATTCCAACAGTGTATGAAACTTGTAAAATAAGTTTAACGTAATTTGACAAAAATTCTTGTCTTCATGTGATCCAAACTAATCGATGTAACTCATACCAATATTAAAAAACAATTTTAAAGGAATATAAGAATTTGACAAAACCCTTGAATCCATGAGATTAGGACAAGTGAATGTAATTCATAAATGGATAAAAAAAATTGAAAATCAATAACTTGATAGAAACCAATCGTTCCATGAGAATTAAGTTATTAACAAAATGAATGTAACTCATTATAAATCAATAATTTGAAAAGGTTAAAGTAACTCAAAAAAACCTAAAATTAATATTTTAAAAATCAATAATTTCTCAAAAAACGCTTAACTCCATGATATTTGGACAGGCTTAAATAAAACTGTGTGTAAAAACCTAAATTTAAATCAAGCAACTCAACTCAAATAAATAAACTAAAACTTAAAAAACTTAAGACTCCATGAGATTCGCACCGGTTACTTCTCAAGCGACATACAACTCGAAGAAAATTTTATTTTCACTTTTTTCAACTTACTTTTCTGCAGAGATTCTATCGCATTTGTGACCCTTCATTACATTTCTCATTTCCTTTCGGGGTGGGTCGTAAGGCCAATCCCTACGCGAAAAATAAAAATAAATAAAGACCATATAAAGGCATATACACAAAGGATTAGGGGTACATTATACTGATGGACATATATACAGTGAGTATGGGTTAGGGGCTTACTCTCCTGCCAAGAGAACCTGCTTGCGTAGCTTAGCGCGGTGGCGAGCGCTGATGGCGAGGGGCTTCCACCGGCCTTCTTGCATATATCCCCATACTCCCTTCGATAGCTCGCCTTTGTATTTCTCCAGCTTCTCCCTCCATCCCATTACTTGTACAGCCTTCGCCCCTACTTTTCCCGCAGCCTTGGACGCCATTTATCACCCTCTCAGCTTCTGGTTTCTTAATTACATGATACGTAATGACTCTGGATGGAGGTTGGTTTTCTTACTTCCCTCTACCTACAGGTGAAAGGTAAGGTGACCTCTCCCCAAATTTTGACGGGTATAGTTTTCGATTCCCCCTAATATTTTTAAATAAATAAATAATTTCCTTCCTCCATTTCTGTCTCCTTTTTTTCACTGTTGCTACTGTTGTCAAAGAAGGGATTCAAACCAATGTTTTACCAGAGTTTTGATCCAACTACCTACAAAACATTACGTTGTAGCATGCCATTTTACCCTGAGAATTCTAAATCAAGGTTTTAGTTAATTATAGTCAAATAATTTAATTAGTTCATTTAGATTTTTTATTTTATTTTTAATAAGTTTTTGCATTATGAACTCATGAAATAGAAGTAATTATTGAGATAAGTTTCATTTTGTGTGCATAAGGCAAGAGCTTCTTGATTATTTAAAGGTAAAAGTTGTCTTATTTAAATAGTAAAAGATTTCACATATTACTTGGAAATTTTTTTCTAAAAATACATATTTATAACCAATTACAAATCAAGAGTTTCATTTTTGTGTTAGATAGTTATTGACATATAAAATCACAAACTTGAATTTTTGATATTAACTTTTAAAAATAATCTTATTACACACAATAAAAAAGAGAGCCCTACTTGTTAGATAAGTGCTTATACTGCTTTATAGACCATATGTATACCACCACAATTATGTTGGATGTTTGTTCTATGTCATGTATTCCTTATTGTGCCTCTACTAGGGAATATGAGGAGTCATGTATGATATATTAGGCATCATGTATGGTATACAAGGGGTCATTATATGTTGCTTTTTGCCAGTAATTTTTATGCATTGTATTGTAATATTTTAGTAATTTTTTTAGTGATGTATCTATAAATACTCACATATGGACTAGGATTAAGCAACAAGAATGAGCACAAACAATAAATATCTTAATACATTGTGAACAATTGAGTTATACGTAATAAGTGGGTGTTGTTTTTGCTGATTTTTTTCTTGAGAGGGTTTTCTACTATAAATAATTGTGTTATAATATGATAATGTCATTATTGGAATATTACATCATTAGATAGTTTTATATAGACTAGAATAATAATAAAATGAATTAACATTTAGATGTCAATTTATAATAGGTTAGTTTTTATGTTAGTTTATAATAAATTAGTTATGGAAAGTTACATTTTCATAAGTAGTTTTTGGTAGTTGATAGGAAAAAACCATAGCTTTATAAAGCCACATTGGAAAGCATTGTAAACCTTCCAATGAGCATCAATATATTATTTTATGTTTTATCTTCTTCTTTTAAGCTTCCATGCACTCGAGGTGGAGATTTTTGGCTATGTGGGGTTGTGTTCATTACCAAGTGGGGTCTTCTAGCGTGCAAGGAGGTTTGTTGTCAGGTTTTGCTTTCTCTTTTTTCTTGATTTTGTCGTTGTTGCCCCTAACTGAGGTTTTCCTATTGCATGATTTTTTTAGAGGCTTTTGGAGCCGACTTGGTTCTTGTTTCTCATTCTTTTGCTATTGTGAAGTGTTGGTTCTCTTGAAACCATAAGAATGAATTATCGAGCCTCTTTGTAGGGGGGTTCTTCGTTGTCACCAAAGTGTGCTAAGGAGAGCGATGTTTTGTTGAAGGATGCAGATGTGGGAGGGTCAGCATCGTCTGGGGGCCCTCATATTCCTAAAATTAATGGTTGTTTGGAAAGGTCCAAAGAGAGGCCTGTATTAGTGATTCAACCAGACATAATAGCAGAAGATGTCGAGTATTTTTCAAAACATGCCTTATTTTGTAATTTTATGGGAATGAGAGTTTCACTCCCATTTTTTGAGTCATGGGCCAAGCGGACTTGGAATCTGGAGGGGGAAATGGAGTTGATGTTGTTGGCTAACAGTTATTTCATGGTTGTGTTTAATTTCATGGAAAATCATAACAGGGTTTTTGAAGGAGGACCTTATTTCCATAATCAGATTGGTTTGTTCATCAAGCCTTGGCACATGGGTTTCAATCCTTCTGAAGAGCTTCTGAATTGTGTGTTACACCCTGTTGTGCACTTACCTATTTACTATTACTATGTTAGGGTAAACTATTGCATTTGTGAATGTATCAGGAATTCTAAATCAATATATATATATGGTTGCACTTTGTTTATCTAAAACATTGGAAAAGTATGAATGAATGTTTATTTCATTTGATGTTATGGATAACTGGAATGATTAGTTATTGAATTTGATATTCTAGCTATGAAATCTATTAATGATTGTTCTGATGAATGGTTGACTACCATGAGAATGTGTAAGTTAGATGCAGGTTCAGAGTCAATTCTCATGAAGCAAGGGGAAGTATCACTCAAGAGAGGAAATTGGTCGGGTAACTTGTAACGAAACCTTACTGAGCTTACACACACTCACTTATAGAATGGTTGAGTCAAGTCATAGTTTTGGGAATTGGTAAGTCATCCTTAAGTATAATGTGTTTGCATTAGGAAGAATCTTGATTTCTATTAAGAGCATGCTTGGATTATGTTTAGTGCTTGGTGCATTCGAGTTCTTCTTTATATTACTATATTTTATTGATGAGATATACATACGTAATATATATATATATATATAGTATAAGAGTGAATTTGCATCCCCTATGCAAATCCCCTTTTTTCCCTTATCCACCTTAGAAAACTAAGTTTGGAGGCTTAATTCCACCTAAGCCCACTGTTGGCAGTCCACTTGGCACCTATTTTGAGCGTCAATGGAGGTGTTTCTGTCAGGGACACCCGCACGGTGCACTTACGTCCCTGGCAGATTCCTACGGCTGAACCTACAGAGGCGTTACACTTCTCATTGGCAATGAAGTTGTAATGCCCCCTTCAGCCAACCGACCCGAATATGGTCATTTTCTTCCATTCCTTCTTTAAATCCATTCATTCAACATTCAATCCAACTCTTCAGAACTCTTCAGCAAATCAAGCTCTCATTCTTGCACTCCACAAGCTCACTTTCTCACTCACTTCAAGCATCTAAGCATTCCATTGCAGCCAAAGCTTCACTCCATCACTTCGGTAGAGCATGTTTGGGACCACACCATTGCAGCAGAGGCTTGAGTTCCTCTCATTTTCCCCCAAGTAGCCTTGAGTGCTCTTGGTGGAGGTGGTAAGCTTCCCTCTCCTCTCCTCTATCACTTGGTTGAGTAGCATAGCACTGCTTTGTAGTGTTTGTGTTTTCTTTATTATGCTATTTCTTTATCTCATTTCCTTGGTTGTCTGTGGAGGTGGAAACACCTAAACGGGGGTCTGACTAAGGCAGGCCCCTATTCAGCCACCCAACATTTTCCCTCTTGTTGTGTGTAGGTGTGTGTGTTGCGAGGAAGATCAACTGGTGAATGAATTCCTTGGTGAGATCCTTCTTGCCCTTCTTACACTTGTTTTTCTACGTTATAACATTAGAGAATACTTCATTTATTTACTCATTTCATTATGGCCTTTTAGTTGAGTAGCTAGGTCATTAGTCATTTTGGTGAGTTCAACCTTGTCTATGTTGTTGTCTGATCGTACAGACTACAGTGCACTTTAAAGACGCCAGTGCGCCGCAGTATCATCCAAAGACCGCGCTGACGTCCTCGAGTAGAGATCTCTTTGAGGTGTAGAGTTGAACCTAGAAATTGACTCGCCTAACCCCACCTTAGAACTCGAGATTGTAGAGTGATTGTAGGACCTCATAATCCTCATCATTCTCATCCTCATACCCTACGTGTTGTACTTAGCTAAGGTAAGTTAGGGCAGCCTCTCGCATCTTGACCCTTCGTGACCTAAGGTCTTGCATGTGGTGGTCCCCCTCTCTTACATTTTTGGTGAACCCGACGTGAACCATTTTGGTTTCGTTCTTGCAATACTGACAGTCCCTTTCCTTGTGCTTTAGGAGTGTTGTGGGTGTGAGTGTTGTAAGGCCCTCGCCTTGTGACCCAACCTGCGATCCCTAGTTGGCGTAGTTGGAAGGTTCCAAAGGTATTGCACGATGAAACCTTAATTGGGTCACCGTCTTATCTGTTAACCTTTTGGGATTCTGTGAAAGTGTTGCCTAGTGTGTGTAATGGTCTCCTTTCTACATCAACTCATCCTCTATGTGCAGCCTGCGGGTAGTAGTGTTGGTATAACCTTTACTTCGTAGGACCTGCTGATGCGCTTTAACAAAGAACCGTCTCCTCTTTACATTCCTACACAAATCAATGGAAACATCGTAGTTGGTGTTCTCATTGACCCAACATCGCAAGTGAATATAATAACGAAGGAGATTATGCTAATAAACTTTTTACACAAGGATGGATACATTGCTCCTGTGAGTTTCATCCACACACATGATGAACTTTCCATACCCCCTTTGGGTATTATTGTCCTATTGGTCTTAGTTGGACCTAAGTCCGTGAATCTCCTATTTGATATCATTCCTCGATCTGAACTCTTTAGAGTGAAATTGGGTATCCCTTGGTTGGTGGCGATGAACGCGGTACCCTCTATTGTGCATAAATATTTAAAATTTATACATGGAGGCTTTATACACATAATCCACAACACCAGTTATAGACTGCCAATTGTACATGGTAGCTACTCCTTGGATTACTCATGGCCTACGTCTGTGGGTCCTCTTCCACCTAGGACGAACCTTTTGCATAAGACATATCAGAACTATAAGAAAGGATGTTTGAGGCCAAAAGTGAGATACCCTCCCTCGCCTTATGCCATCTCATATAAGGCTTGCTTGAAGGTTGACAACGATGCCACTAAGGCTCGAAAGAGGAAAGAAGAGAAGCGGTCTTGTGATCCTCCTTCCTCTTCCGCTGCCCAGTTTGACGCTTCTTCTAGCTTAGTTGTGGTACTGTCAGGATCTGCTCCTTGTTTGCAGGAGAACCCTTTGGTGCCCACTTGGCGAAAGCCTAAGCGTCTCGCATTCAAGCTTCTTGTTCTACCAACAGAGCCTATACCCGTTCGATATGATAGGAAGAAGGTCTCCCAAGGAGAGTCCTTGTCTCGACCTTCGCGGCCTCCTACCGTTCCTACTTCTAAGGTAGTGAGCAGAAAGAGGCCCACTGCCAAGGCTCTCAAGTCGACTCCTCTTGTCACTTAGCTTGTTCCCCCTGCTCCTGTACAGAAACCTGTTCCTCCACTTGAACCTGTTCCTAGCTTTCGTTGTGAGCACGAATGCGCCTAACCTTAAACGGGTGTAGATGTTCATCGTGCCTTCGGCGGAGCCCCCTTTGTTGATGTTCATTCCAAATATTCAGACCTTCCTAAAGCCCATGGATATGGTCAATACCTCAATCATATATGTTGCAATTCTTTCTTCCCCTTCCTCTACACCCCTAGCTTCGTCTGTGGGGAGTTCATCTCCTCTAATGAATAAAGAGGTGGAGGCTGGTCCTTCTAGTAATGAAGGGCGTAAGAGGAGTCCACCTTCCTCGTAAGGTGGTCCTATGCTGACTTGTTCTATCCTTGTAACATAACCAGTCCCAACTTCTCCTGAGTTTGTCACCGCTCCCGAGTCGTTCAGCGAGCTTAGTGGTGAATCTCAGGCACAACCCGTCCCATCCGCTAAAGTAAGACATGGCACTCTTGTGGGGTGCATGTTTAACTCTGTGGATGAGGTTCCAACCCTGTCAGCGATCTTCACAAAATTGCTAACTTTGACTCCACAGGGGCTCGGTGGAGAGGACCTTGAGGGGCCCTCTTCCTTGGCCCTTGTTGTGGGAGGGCCGAATGCTCCTCCTCTGAACATCCCACCATTGCAAGCTCGTCCTCCTTCCCCTTATGAGGATTTACATTGGGAAGTGAATGACCTCTTGGTTGATCAATGTTAGGAGGAGCCTCCTTCTTGATCTTGTGTGTGTGTGTTTTGTGATGTGTTCCCCTGTACTTGTGCTATGCATGCCTGGATGACCCTTGTCACCCCCGTTGGTGCTTGGATATAGGCATAGTTTTTGTGTCATAAACCTTCTTCTATTTGTATCATCATTTTTCCATGTTTGTGCTTGATTTTTGATAAATTGGGGACAATGCAAAGTGTTGGAGGCATTTAGGCTCCCCTTCCATGTTGACCCAATTTTATTTTTTACTTTATTTTTCGTGCATTCTTCCCGATCTAATTAGGGATTGATGATCTTTCACCTTGCATTGCAGTTACCTATTATTTTATGAGCTTGGATAGATCTAACCATGTTAAACCACATCCCCTTGTGCCCTTTGTTTGCATTTTTCTTTTCTCTTTTCCTTTCTCTTTATCTTTCTCTCTTCTTTGCTTGAGTTGTCCCTTCTATGTGTGACAACGCCTCTTCTTCAACACTTCGATTTTTAGAAAATGAATTTGTTGCCAACGAATCTTTTCTTGAAAGTCTTCACATTTTTTTCCTTAGAATCGCATTCTCAACTTGGAACCCTAACGGAATGTGTTTCCTTCATCACGGGTTTGTAAAGAAAGGACTTGAAGACCTTCCTCTGAAATAGGAATAGCTTTTATTTCCCCTGGTGTGGGGGCATATCCTTCCTTTCAAATTCCTTTATGAAGTGAACATATTTCGAAAGGATTCCTTGATGACAAATTGCTCTAAGATGAACAGTTGCTTTGAATTGTGTGCCCTTGAGTAGACCCCCCCTTCTTCCTCACAGTGGGTTCCCCAGGGACCCTTCTTTCAAAGCCTCTATTTTGAATGGAATTCTTTCATGTCTAGCCTGGGGCAGCCCGACTAAACTCATTCCATTCGCTCTTTCACGTCTAGCTTGGGGGCAGCTTGACTAGACCTTACTTTTCAAGTAGCGCGTCCCTTGAGTGGACCCCTCTCTTTTTTAAGGGTTCCTCAGGGACCTCTTTGAAAGTTTTACTTATTGACGATCTGCGTAACTGGCCGCTTTTGACATGTTCTATTTGCGGGTAGACGTGTCACCACTTCTTGACTTTGCGGAGTCCACTTTCTCAGGTTTCCTCCATGTGAGAGATCTTGGGGGATACCTCCCTGCAAGACCGAGAAGTTGTAGGGTGCTTTCCCTTGAGCTTCCTCCATGTGAGATATCTTGGGGGTGGCTCCCCTGCAGGACCGAGAACCTGTAGGGAGCTTCTTTCAGTATTCTTCATGCTTGAGTTCATGGAGAATACCTTCCCTATAGGGGTGAGAGCCTATAAGGCGCTTCCTTCAGTATTCTTCATGCTTGAGTTCATGGATAATACCTTCCCTGTAGGACCAAGAACCTGTAGGGCGCTTCCTTGGGGCTTCCTTCGTGTGAAAGATCTTGGGGGTTGCCTCCTTGCAGGTTCGCGGGCCTGTAAGGCTCTTTGTTTTTTCTAACTTCATAGTTCCAACCAACAATGGAGTCCTTTGCTTTTCCTGCACCTTCGAGTACGCCAGACCGAGTACTACTTCCTCGACAATTCAGGTATACTTTTCTAACTCTACTCTCTTTTTGATCTACTTTACTGAGCACTCATTAGTAATCGTGCTCGCTAAAGTGGGGACAAAATGTATAAGAGCAAATTTGCATCCCCTATGCAAATCCCCTTTTTTCCCTTATCCACTTTAGAAAACCAAGTTTGAAGGCTTAATTCCACCTAAGTTTGATGTTGGCAATCCACTCGGTGCCTATTTTGAGCGTCAGTGGAGGCGTTTCTATCGGGGATGCTCGCGCGTCATGCAGACATTCGCACGGCATGCTTACATCCCTGGTAGATTCTTGTGACTAAACCTACAAAGGCGTTACACTTCTCATTGGCAATGAAGTTGTAATGCCCCCTAAGGCCAACCGACCCGAATATGGTCGTTTTCTTCCATTCCTTCTTCAAATTCATCCCTTCAACATTCAATCCAGCTCTTCACAACTCTTCAGCAAATCAAGCTCTCATTCTTGCACTCCACAAGCTCACTTTCTCACTCACTTCAAGCATCTAAGATTCCATTGCAGCCAAAGCTTTGCTCTGTCACTTCAATAGAGCACATTTAGGACCACGCCATTGTAGCAGAGGCTTGAGTTCCTCTCATTTCTCCCCCAAGCAGCCTTGAGTGCTCTTGGTGGAGGTGGTAAGCTTCCCTCTCCTCTCCTCTATCACTTGGTTGAGTAGCATAGCATTGCTTTGTAGTGTTTGTGTTTTCTTTATTATGTTATTTCTTTATCTCATTTCCTTGGTTGTTCGTGGAGGTGGAAACACCTAAATGGGGGTCTGACTAAGGCATGCCCCTATTCAACAACCCAACATTTTCCCTCTTGCTATGTGTAGGTGTGCGTGTTGTGAGGAAGATCAACTAGCGAACAAATTCCTTGGTGAGATCCTTCTTTCCCTTCTTACACTTACCTTTTTACTTTATAACATTAGAGAATACTTTGTTTATTTACTCGTTTCATTATAGCCTTTTAGTTGAGTAGCTAGGTCATTAGTCGTTTTGGTGAGTTCAACCTTGTCTTTGTTGTTGTCTAATTGTACAGACTACAACTCACTTTAGAGACACTAGCGCGTTGCGCTGTCATCCAGAGACTACGTTGATGTCCTCAGGCAGAGAGCTCCCTAAGGTGCAGAGTTGAACCTATAAATCGAATTGCCTTGCCCCACCTTAGAACTCAGGATTGTAGAGTGATTGTAGGACCTCATAGTCCTCATCATTCTCATCCTCATACCCTACATGTTGTACTTAGTTGAGGTAAGTTAGGGCATCCTCTCATATCTTGACCCTTCGTGACTTAAGGTCTCACATGTGGTGGTCCCCCTCTCCTGTATATATATATATATACACTATACTATACTATACTATACTTTATTGATGAGATATACATACATACATACATATTGTGAATGGTTGATCTAGACCTACTCAAACATAGACAAACAACACAATGTTAGTCATCAAGCACATCTAAAACAATCATTCCCCGTGCAATTCATTGAAATGAAATAAACAAGAAAACAAGAGAGAATATCAAATAAAATCTATTCAAAGCTAAGTAATCTTATCCAAAACATTCAAACCCTTTATCACATGGAGGAATTGGTGTTATTTTGATGTGGAAAATAGCCCTTTCCCAATTCCTTGCAAGCTTTGATGAACTTTGATGAAGATTGATGCTCTTTGATGAAATTTGACCATAACCTAGCTAAGATGGATGAAAGCTATGAAAAACTTGGATGGAGTGTTGATGAATTTGCTCAAAAACCTGTAGATAATGATTTTGCATAAAGTTGTGGATCCAAAATTAATAGAAGAATCTTCCATTTATAGGAAAGAATGATGGAGGAATGAAAGATATGAAGAATGTGGGACTAAACATAAGCCAATGGAATTGTGCCACTTGTCAACATGCTAGTGGAGAGAGGTGGAGCACATTTTGATCAATGTACAAATAAATGCAATTAGGTGGAAATTTGAAATTTGAAAGTTGGCTTGTGGAGCAAGAGAGAAAGAGGAGTTAATGCCACTTGGCTCAACAAAAAGGACTTGTAAGAGGCTTTAATGTCACATTGGAGGACAAGTCCTTTTGGGAGGGAGATTTCAAAATGGAGGAATATTCCAATGAGATGTCCTTTTGAATGAAAATAGAAGAATTTATAAATCAATTAAATTGATTTACTTCTCTAAGTTACAAAATCTAGAGGTTTTGATGGATTAGAGTTAGAGTTAATTAGGATTTAATTAACTTAGATGGAGATTAGTTTGATTTGATATTTGACTTAAATTTTTGGATTTATTTAAATCAAATGGGAGGAATAATGAATATTAGATTTAATTAAATAAAGTTTGATTTATTTAATTAAAAGGGGTGATGTTAGATTTAGTCAAACGAAGGTTAATTTATTTAATTAAAGGAATAAATATGATTTAATCAAATAGAGGGATTTATTTAATTAAAAGAGGAACATTAGGATTAATCAAATAAAATGATTTATTTAATTAATAGAAGATAATGGTTTAATCAAATAAAGCTTATTTATTTAATTAACAGAGGAATTATGATGAATTTAATCAAATACAGATTATTCGATTAAATGGTTGGCAGACAGGTGATTTAGGAAAAATTGGTGTTAGTAAATCAAGATCAAGTGGGCGAGATCAATCAGTATAATTTACGTGTCTAAACAAACAAACATATACGTGTCGATGATAACCCATATACGTGAAGAAACACATACATACATACATACACACATATGTATGTCGATGATAACCCATACACATGAAGAAACACATACATGAGAGTATGTAGGTAGACGTACACATGCACGCTTACACGCGAGTTGCTCATTGGCATGGTGATATCAAGAGACAATGTGACATGTATGTATATATATACATCACATGTATATATACATGTCGATAAGATAACAATTGTTTATGTGTTTTATTGTGTAATCAAGTGTATATATATATATGAGATATAGACATATATACATATGTATACACATGCCAATATACACGTATGTGTTGAAAAATGGGAGGGTCCATACAAATATGTCGATATATGTATACGTACGTATACATGTATATATATGTATATACAAATGATATTGTATATGAAATGTTAATTTAATCTTATTCATTTGAATATCAAGTGTATATTTAGACAAACTTATTTGTCAAAGAATATGTATAAATAAATAAATAAATAAATATATATATATATATAAGTATTAAAGGTTGATTCATAGAATGTATGTCATGGTCGATTAAATGAGAATGTAGCGCTCCATGTAACATGCATTAGTAAGTATTAAACGACACCTATCATTATGGATAGTGAAGCAATGGAAATACATAAGTATTAAGACTGTTGTGTAAAGTTTAGTAAACACCATAATTAAATATAGTGCATTTTATCATGCAACGTACTAAGTCAACATTTAAACGACGCTATAAATGATGGAGGTCAATTCTTGAGACGTGTCGATTTCTAAGCCTTAGACCAAGTTGACTAAGTAGTACACAGCCAAATAATGATTGATTGAGTTCCTTATTTTAAACCGCCAGCTTGTAGATAGGAAATGTGGCGAATACTTGGTGCCATAATATGAATTTTGTGTTTCCTTTAGAAGTCTTTCAAGCCTAAAAGTTGATTCCCATAAAGAAACATGTGCATTATGAATTATTCAAACTGTTGTTGGCAAGCATAAGATCAATTTGTTGTATAGTTTTGATGAGTATTATGTTAAGAATCTGTCACATTTTCTTTAGTAAGCTGAGTCGATGATTTATTGTTGAGAAGTGTCATTGTACGAGCCTTGTTTGTAGCCTTTAGAAGCTAGTTTTTGGGTATAAATATGAGGCATTCTCACCTCATATGCATACACTTCTTTATGCAACATTACGATGCTCCATTCTGCTATGTTTTTCTTTAAGAGCTACTTATATTGCTGAGAGATATTGAGAGGAAGATTGGTGAGTGAAATTGAGAGGGTTTGTTGCGAAGTTGATTTTAAGAGGAGGCTAAGCTTGAGATCCAGTGGGTCAATTGGAATAAGCATTTAATAGGCTTGAGATTCTATTCTCTTCATGTTTTATCTTTTATTGAAAGATTGTTTTCCTTGTATGTTTATATTGGTAATTGAATTAGTTTGCTTAAAAAGAGTAATAGTCTATTTACTTATAGGAAGGAAAAGTCTTATTGATATTTTTTCCATATAAGTATTTGTATTTACTCCATATTAAGGAGTGATTAATTGGAGTCTATAGTATTACATACTAGAATTGATGAATTGGAAATAGCTTGTTAAGTTATTTTATGCAAAGTTAATTTGTAGACTTAGAAAGCTCATATGTTATACCTAGGATTAGGTTATCCATTGAAGGGGGGATAACTTATTCTTTTGGCATATGTTTTGTTGGTTAGGATACCATTGTGTTATGGGAAAAGGGAATAGGACATTTCTTAGGTTAATGACTACCTATTGGAAGGAATAAGCTATGCATAGTTTATAAAAGGCCTAAAGTCAAGTTAACCTTGAGTAATGTATGTGAATAGGAGACTGTCACTCGAAGTACTGAGTGACAATACTTTGGCCAAAGTAGTATAATCACCTTTGGCTACACTATCAGTTCACCATGTACCTTTTGATGCATGCTAGTTCAGGATTGTAGTGTCTACAAGTTCTGGCTATGTAGGGCACAACACTAAGCTCAGAATGGTCGTCGTTATGAGGTTAGTATATGAGTTTGTGGTTGGCAGAAAAGCACTTGAATGATGCTTCTCCTCCTCAGCTAGCAACCAAGATTTGAAAGGAGATTCTTGGACCATCTATATCTATTGCTTTGAAGCTCAGTTGAGCTATGTATGTAATTTGGATACATTCTTGGAAATCTTGTAATATGTGGAATATTATATTAGAAATGAAATCAATGAATGGTATTTGTTATGTCATTTATACTCATTTATCTTCCTTTGGAAAATAATTTTTTTATAGCAATGGTTATGAAACATAGTTTAAATTACTTGAAAGTGAAAACTTAGGAAATTTACTTGCACGAACAATTGGCATGTTACATCGTGTGCTCGTATGGGTGTGCCTTCCCTAGTTCCCATCTGAGTTTTGGCGGAATGATATTTTTCATTCAATGGCCCTGTTGCTGGGGAAACCGTTGGGGCCTTCTCAACAAATGCAAGACAAAAAAGTAATGACCTTTTCTCGCATGTGCATTGAGATAGACTTTAGTGATCCTCTTCCCGATTCTTTAGAAATCCATGTGGGATCGTTTTCTTAGACACAACAGCTTGATTATGAGACTCTCCATTTTCTTTGTCAAATGTGTCATGAGCATGGTCATCTACAGTGAAGATGCCCCAGGTTTCGCTCTTCAAAGCTCTAGCCTTCTCTGTCACCTTGTAATTATTTGAAAGCAAACAAAGGCAAGGCTCTTGCTCATGATATCAAAAAGGATAATGAGGGTTTTATTTCTGTTAAGCCCTATAACAGGAACTGGGGACAAAAGAGAACCTTCAAGGCAAGGCAAGAGGGGGAATATTTTAATTGCTTTGATGTGTTGGATGACCTTGGTTAGCAAGAGGTAAATCTTGGTATGTTGACTGTGTATCATGGTGTCTTAGAGGGTAATCAGGAGGGAATTATTTTTGAGTCATTAGGGTACACAGGAAGGGGGTTTATCTTTGGCTTAAATGGATGTGGATCTAAGCTTGGCATACTCAACTATTCCTATAGTTCTTGGGGATGCAGATAGGTTTGAGGTTGCAAACTCTATCTTTGGAGAAGATGGTGCTTGAACTAGAGAAGAGTTTTAAGGGGCCTCCTCCTCTAAGGCTTCTTCAGAAGAATCCAAAGAAAGGGGCTCCTGAGAAGTCTTCTAAGGCTGGTAGAAAGAAGGATTTGGAGAAAATCAAGATAATGGGGGAAATGTTGGTGGAGTCAAGTTTGGTTAAAACCCTTGACTCCCACTTTTCCAATGCTCTGAAATGATTATTCTTTCTTGGAATGTGAGGGGATTGAATAGTGGCCATCAACAAAAAGTTGTTCATGAATTAGTGCGAAGTCAGTCTCTTGATATGTTATTCATCCAAGAAACTAAGCTTTCTGTGGAAAGTATGTGTAGTTTGGTGCCTAAGATTTGGGGGCGTGGTCATTGTCAATGTATTGGTGCTTAAGGTAATTCTAGAGATTTAGCATACTTATGGAATCCTATGAATGTTTTTCCTCTTTGGTAGATGTCCTGTAAGTTTGTTATTTCAGTGGTTGCTTCAATTTTAGAGTTGGAGGAAATTATTCTACTCTCCAATGTTTATGCTCCTGCAGATTTGTTAGGCAAGCAACGCTTTTGGTCTCATATTTGTTTCATTTAAAGTAATGCTTCTCTCTTTCTTTGGATTATAGCTAGTGAATTTAATGTTATTACTGAGCTAGAGGATAAGAGGGGAGGAGTGATGAGGATGGAACCCTTAAATTTTCTTCTTCGTGATAATATTTATTTCCTAAATCTTGTGGATATAAAGCCCAGTGATGGTCAGTATACTTGGAATAATAGGAGGTGTGGCAAGTATGGAATTTATAAGAGGCTTGACAGGTTCCTAGTCTCCTATTTTTTGGTTGGTGGATCCCAATTGATTTCCTCTAATATTCTTGATTGGTGTGGGTCCAATCACTGGCCAATCAAGCTATCTGCTTCTTTGGCTTGTGATTCTTGTTCCCCCTCTTTCAACTTCTAGCTTATGTGGATATGGGATCCCTCTTTGTAGGATTATATTTCTAATTGGTGGTATTGCAGGAGGCCTATGTTTGGAACTACAATACTTTATTTTGTTAAATAGCTACAATATGTCAAGTGTCAACTCAAAAGGTGGAATAGGCAGTGCTTTGGCAACATCTTTCAAGCTAAGATTGTAGCTTAGGGAATATTGGATGCTATTACGCATAAAATTAGGGAGTTGGGCCTTACTGAGGTCTCTCAAGTGAGGAGGAAAAGGCTTTGAACGCTTCATAGGAATGTGAACTAAGAGAAGAGATCTATTGGAAATAGAAAGCATGGGTAGAGTGGTTACAGGAAGGGGACAAAAATAGTGCTTTTTTCTTCAACTCTATGAAGGCTAGGAGGCATGGTAATTCCATTCCATCTCTTCTAAATTATTGAGTTGAGCGTTTGTCTTCTCTTGGGGATATCTCCAAAGAAGCTTCTCAATAATTTGTTGCTTTATTCAAAGAAGACTCTCTAGAGGCATGTGTTGAAGAGAATCACGTTCTACCTTGTATTCCCTCTTTGGTTTCTTTATAAATGAATGAGGATCTCATGAGTTGTATTTCCTTGGAGGAGGTGGAGTCTATTGTTTTTCAAATGAAGAAGGGGAAGGCCCCGGGTCTTGATGGGTTCTTGGTTGAATTCTTTCAAGAATTTTGGGATATCATAAAGTTGGATTTATTAGAGGTGGTGTGTGAATTGCAAAGGAACAAACAGATATTGAAAGCTATGAAGTCCACTTTCTTGGCTGTCATTTCCAAGTATGATGGGGCTAATAGGTTGAGTATATTTCAGCCCATCACCCCCTAAAATGTGGTTTTCAAGATCCTTTCCAAGCTCATAACAGAAAGACTAAAGCGTTGGATTAGCAAGTTGGTTTCAGAGGAACAAGGGGGCTTTGTGGCTAATAGGAAAATCTTGGATGGTGTGGTTATTGCTGTTGAGACTATACATTCCATGGCAGTTTCAAAGGAAAAGGCTATGTTCATCAAAGTTGACATGGAAAAAGCTTATGATAGAATCAAGTGGTCTTTTTTATAGAAGGACCTTATGGCTTTTGGCTTTGCTAATCAATGGGTGATGTGGGTGTTTAGTTGTGTCACATCGACTTCCTTTTTGGTTCTAGTTAATGGGAAACCATCCTCCCTTTTTGGTGCTTCTAGGGGCCTTCGATAAGGGGATCCCCTCTCCCCCTATCTTTTTATTCTTGTGGTTGAAAGTTTGGGGAGAATTATTAAGAGCCAGGTTAATCAAAGTTTAATCCAAGGGTGGAAGTGGAGCGATGGTCTTCCCCCTCAGTTGTACCTGCAATTTGTTAATGACACAACTTTGATGGGTTTGGCTAAAGTTGGTGAAGCTTCCAATTTTTGTAAGGTGTTACATATTTACCTTGTTGCTTCTGGTCAACAAATCAATGAGGATAAATCTTTTATTTGTTTCTTCAATACCCTTGTGGTTATTCAACAACGTATTTCTCGCATTCTAAGATTTCATATTGGATAGTTGTCTTTGATTTATCTTGGCACTCCTATCTCCTTTGGTTCCACTCCTAGAAGCACTTGGTAAATTATTCTTGATAAATTTTGAACAAAAGTGAATTGTTGGACTCACTAGTGGTTATCTTTTGTGGATAGGGTGCAACTTCTCAAGTCTATAGTGCAAGCCCTATTGGCAACACAAGCACAAACAACTGAGAGGGGGGTGAATTAGTTGTCCCATAAATTTAAAACTTATTCAACTTGTTAACCTTATTCTTAGATCTAATTATTAATCATGAAAGCATAAATCATCAACGCGTTAGAAACACACATGAAACCAAGATTTTTTTACGTGGAAACCCTGTTAGGGGAAAAACCACGGTGGTCAGTCCACAAGATTATACCTTGTTAAAAGTATAAATAAATGAAATATGGGGAATGCACATGCATTCAGGCACACTGCCTAGAGCTCACTACTCAATTACAACAAGGCTAACCACCCAAAGCAAGACACACTATCTTACAAAAAGAATTGGATTACATCCACCGGGATTTGAACTGATAAAATAGCATCTGCTAATGCCTAATCAGAATTTCGGTTAAGCACATGAACATTTCTTCACTCTTCTTCACTCATCTTCACACTTTGCTCTATCTTTGAATGATTAGGAATTTATTCAGACATAAACACACACTCGACATCCACTAGCATACTTCAATTCGAATAAACAATTGCTTATATATATCTACAACAAGAAATATCATCCCTACATGTCGGCTTCAACAAAATAATAAAATGAATATAAATTGTCAGCCCAAAACACTAAAGATTATTAATGCGAATCAACCAAGGTCGACACAACTTAGTGAAGACCCAAATCAACATATCCAACATGAAAACACTTCAATTAATTACTCCTCGAAGATCCACAACATGCTACAAACACCATGTCAGCCAAGAAGAAGAAAAACATGAACACGCTAGAGAAAATCGCCAACCAAAAGCACAATGATCAATGCAGACGTGCAACAAAAATAGAGCATGATTTAGAAATATCCACAAACATCACGAATCACTAGAGAAGCATCTGCAACAACTAAACTAACTGAAATTGCATCATCTTCAATTAGTAGCACCAACTAAAGCAACAAAAAAAAGTTAGAATATAAATCTTCATAACTCGATCAAATCTTCACGCGGATCTATGAAACTCAACGTGGATAAACTAGATATACTCAACAATAAACCCTTTAGTCCACAACCTCTGATAATCAATGTATAGAACTTACCGACATACTGAACTTCACTTCACTACTGACAACCTGCAACTCATTCCATTACAATTTTCTCAATATCATCGACATATACAACTTCTAATGCATTAATGCTAATAGTGCTGACATCAATGACAACCACATATCAACAACACAACCACAACATCCAAAAATCTCTCCCATTGGTATTGGTGGCAACACATGATGTGAAAAACACCATCAACGCAACTAACTAACTCTTGACACTTACTCCCCCTTAGGTTTTGACTCATTTTCTCCTCAACTCTTTCTCGTGATCTTCTTTCCCACAAGGCTCTTCTTCCCTAGAAATTTTTTCACATGATCTTCTCCCCCTTTGACATCAATGACAAATATCTCTATGCTCCACACAAATTCTTAACCACATATCTGAGCATCGGAACATCTAACTACTCCCCCTGAGTAGAAGCCACCACAACATCAATCCAGATCAAGATATGACTATGAAATGCACAAATTGATGCAATGCAATGCATCCTTAGTTCTGATTAGGAGGGGTAATCACCCCTAACTTCCCTCTGAGATACTCAAAACTATCCTTAGGCAGTGACTTGGTAAAGATATTTGCAATTTGCTCCTTAGTAGGCACATACTCTAGTCTAACTTCCTTTTCACTTACCTTTTCTCTCAAAAAGTGAAACTTAATAGATATATGCTTTGTCTTTGAATGCAACACCAAATTCTTAGAAATGTTAATAGCACTTAAATTATCACATAATATAGCAATAGGCTCATTATACACAACTCTGATATCCTTCAACATTTGCTTCATCCACAAGACTTGAGTACAATTGTTAGTAGCAGCAATGTATTTGGCCTCTGGAATAGATAAGGAAATGGCATTCTGCTTTTTACTTAACCATGAAATCAGCTCCTTACCCACGAAAAATGCTCCACCACTAGTACTTTTCCTATCATTTACATCTCCTGCCCAATTAGCATTAGTAAAGCCACTCAAAGCAAAATCATCATCTTTAGGATACCATAGGCCAAAGTCAACTGTTTCCTTCAAGTATTTGAAAATTCTCTTCACGGCAGTCACATGAGATTCCTTCGAATAAGCTTGAAATATGGTAACAATACATACAACATTAATGATATTAGGCCTAGTTTGAGTTAGATAAAGCAATCCACCAATCATTGATTTGTATCTAGTCTAATTTACTTTCGGAGAATCATTATTTGTTGTCAACTTACATTTGGTCACCATGGGTGTATCGAATGGCTTTGAATCTTCCATACCGAACTTCTTCAGCAATTCCTTCACACACTTGGATTGAGATATAAAAATCCCTTTATCTAACTGAGTATTTTTCAATCTCAAAAATATTTTCATCTCACCAATCATTGACATCTCAAATTCACTCTTCATCTCATTAGCAAACTTCATGCACAAACCATCATCTCCTCCAAAAATGATATCATCAACAAATACCTTAACAATTAAATCTTTATCGTCATTCTTGAAATATAGATTACTGTCAGTAGTACCTTTATTAAATCCAAGCTTTAGCAAGTTTGGCATACCATACTCTAGGGGCTTGCTTGAGTCCATACAATGCTTTCTTCAACCGACACACCATATCTCCCTTATCAGTCAACTAAAATCCATCAAGTTGCTCAACATACACCTCTTCTTCCAATTCGCCATTTAGAAAAGATGACTTGACATCCATCTGATAAACCTTGTAGTTCTTGTAAGTAGCATAGGCAAGAAATAATCTTACAGCTTCAATTCTAGCAACATGGGAAAAAGTCTCTTCAAAATCAATTACTTCCATTTGTGAATATCCTTTGCATACCAGCCTTGTTTTGTTTCTAACCACTTCACCTTGCTCATTCAGTTTGTTTCTAAAGACCCATTTAGTTCAAATGACATTCTTATCCTTGGGTCTGGGAACAAGAATCCATGTATCATTCTTTTCAATCTGCTTTAGCTCCTCTTTCATTGCTTCAACCCAATGTTCATCTTTACATGCTTTATTCACACTAGTAGGCTCGGTCTTTGAAATGAAGCAGTATTCTTCTGCAATCTTTCTTCTAGTCTGGACACCTTGTTCTTATCACCTATAATCTAATCTTCTGAATGATTCAATCTTTCATACCTTAGAGTCTTCTTGGGATGTTCTTCAACTTCAGGCTCTGGTGTTCTCTCTTTTGCAATTTCACTAGTTTCTTCTTCCTCTTGATTTTCCCGTTTCACCGAAATTATTTGCACTTGATTTGTAGTATGAACTTACTTTCCTTTGTTTGTATTGTCATCCTAATCATTAGAGTCATATCCATAAGTTTTGAATACTGTACCTAGGTCTTCATCAACCTTGACATTTGCACTTTCAACCATTTTCCTCAATCTTTTATTGTAACACTGGTAGGCCTTGCTTTTAGTAGAATAACCCGGAAAGATACCTTCATCACTCATACCATCAAACTTCCCTATATCTTCATCTCTCTTAATATAACATTTGCTTGCAAATATCTTGAAATATTTAACAGTAGGCTTTCGACTAGTCCATAGCTCAAAAGGGGTCTTACCAGTATCACCTTTGATTTGTACCCGATTGAGTGTGTACACAACAGTACTCATAGCTTCTCTCCAGTAGATATGAGTGACATTTCCTTCTAGCATCATAGTTCTAGCAGCATCTTCAATTTTTATGTTCTTTCTTTCCAGACTCCATTTTACTGAGGAGTCCGCAGTGCAGATAATTGTCTCTTTATTCCATGTTCTTCACAAAAAGAATTAAATTCACTGGAAGTGACTTCACCACCTCTATCTGATCTCAAACATTTAATCTTCAAACCTGTCTCTATCTCAACCATAGCCTTAAATATCTTGAACTTTTCTAGTGCTTCAGATTTCTCCCTTAAGAAAGTAACCCACACCATTCTAGAATAATCATCAATAAGCAACATGAAATATCTGTAAACTTGTAAACTTCTGACCTTGGAGGGACCACACAAATCAGTATGCACAAGCTCCAACAATTCATTTGAACAATGTTATTTTCTTCAAAATGAAATTCTAGTTTGCTTTCCTAACTGGTATTCCTTGCATATGGCATCAGTAGGTTTCACCAATCTAGGTAGATCTCTCACAACCCTAGTAGAACTTATCTTGACAATATTATCAAAGTTAACATGACACATTCTCCTATGCCATAACTAACTTTCATCAACTTGAGCAATCAAACAACTTTTACTAGCAGCACTCAAGTGAAAGATATTACCCTTTTTTTTGTACCTAATGCAATTACATTTCTAGAACTCAATATTCTACACTTTCCATCCTTGAACTGAATATTGTATCCATTATCAACCATCTTACCAACACTTAAAATATTATGCTTCAAGCCTTCCACATACAGGACATCATCAGTATTATGCTTACCATCAAGAGAAATGCATCCTCTACCACAATCACACCAATTGTATTATCACCAAATCTCACAACACCACCATCATACTTTTCCAAGCTTACAAACTTACTTTTATCTCTTGTCATATGATGTGAACATCCACTGTATATCAACCATTCATCTTTCTCTTCAACTCGAGTAGCTAGGGCTTTCTCCACATTTGTACAACTAGTAGATTTTGTAGACATGGGATTATTTTCCTTGCTAGCAATAAATACCCATTCATCATCACTTCTATTTCCTTTATAAGATTCATCATCTATCACACCTTCATTAGCAGCATAGTAACACTTCTTTTGAAATATAGGCTTGTTATGTCTTGGTTTAGGAGCTCTTTCTGGACACCTTGATGCAAAATGACTTATTGCAAGAAAAAAATTTAAGAGGCAATTTTACTTCATACTTACCTTTTCCTCTCAGTACTCTTTTGATAATAAGTGCTTCTGGTTCTTCCAACTCTCTTTCTTCTTCTTCAATCTATTTGATTTCATCCTCATACTTGAATGTCTTTCTAGATGAACTCTCACCCGAATCATATCTCTGTCTATCTCTTCCAGAAGTAGTAGCCTTAAATGCAGATTCAACCTTAGGAAGGCCATCACCAGATTCACTCAACTCAAAAGCAATAAGCTTACCAACCAACATGTCTCTAGTTACATTCGTTATAGTCCAGAGCTCTTCAATAGCACTAGCTTTGACTTTGTAAGAATCAGGCAAGGATCTAAGCACTTTAGCAACAATCTTGGATTCATCTATCTATCCACTAGCACATCTAATTCCACACACAAGTTCATTCACTCTTTTCATAAAAATAGTAATGTTCTCATCATCCCCCATTCTCAACTTTTCATATTTCCCTTTCAGACTCTGGAACTTAGCAATCTTCACATTAGCATCACCTTCATACAAGGTTTCCAAATTTTTCCAGATCTCATAAGCAGTCTTCAAATCCATAACATTTGTCATCTTAGAATCAGTCAAAGCACTCAACAAGGCTTCCTTAGCCCTGGTATTATACTCAGCATCTCTAATCTCAATAGTAGTAGTAGGACCATTATGAGGAATAACATACCTATTACTTGTAATGTTTCAGAAGGGTTCACCAATGCATCTCAGATAACACTCCATTCAAGTCTTCCACAAAGAGTAATTTCTTCCATCAAATCTCAAACTATCCTTCTTGTATGAGGCCATCCCAGATCACCTCAAGTTGTTAAACTTCTTCCAAGGAACCTGCATTGATACCAATTGTTGGCAACACAAGGGCAAACAATTGAGAGGGGGGGTGAAACAGTTGTCTCTAAAATTTAAAACTTATTCAACTTGTTAACCTTATTCTCAAATATGATTATTAATCATGAAAGCATAAATCATGAACACATTAGAAACACACATAACACCATAATTTTTTTACGTGGAAACCCTGTTAGGGGAAAAACCACGGTGGAGGTCAGTCCACAAGATTATACCTTGTTAAAAGTATAAAGAAATGAAATATGGGGAATGCACATGCATTCAGGCACACTACCTAGAGCTCACTACTCAATTACAATAAGGCTAATCGCCCAAAGGAAGACACATGGTCTTACAGAAAGAATCAGATTACATATGCAGGAATTTGAATTGATAAAATTGCATCTGCTAATGCCTAATCAGAATTTTGGTTAAGCACATGAACATTTCTTCACTCTTCACTCTTCTTCACACTCTGCTCTGCCTTCAAATGATTAGGAATTTATTTTCACATACACACACACTTGACATCCACTGGCATACTTCAATTCGAATAAACAATCACTTATATATATCTGCAACAAGAAATATCATCCCTACATGTCGACTTCAACAAAATAATAAAATGAATATAAATTGTTGGCCCAGAACACTAAAGATTATTAATGTGAATCAACCAAGGTCAACCACAACTTACTGAAGACCTAAATCAACATATCCAACATGAAAAAACTTCAATTAATTACTCCTCGAAGATCCACAACACGCTACAAACATCATGTTGGCCAAGAACAAGAAAACATGAACACGAAAGAGAAAATCGCCAACCACGAGCACAACGATCAATGTAGACGTGCAACAAAAATAGAGCATGATCTAGAAACATCCAAAAACATCACAAATCACTAGAGAAGCATCTGTAACAACTGAACTAACTGAAATCGCATCATCTTCAATCAATAACACCAACTGAAGCAACAAAAAAACTGTCAGAATATAAATCTTCTTAACTCAATCAAATCTTCACGCAGATCTCTAAAACTCAACATGGATAAACTATATATACTCAGCAACAAACCCTTTAGTCCACAACCTCTGATCATCAACATACAAAACTTACTGACATACTGAAATTCACTTCACCACTGACAACCTACAACTCATTCCATTACAATTTTCTCAATATCCTTGACATATACAACTTCTAATGCATTAAGGCTAATAGTGTTGACATCAATGACAACCACATATCAACAACACAACCAAAACATCCAACAAGCCCTTCCCACCTACAGATGTATGCTTGAAGGTACTTCTTCGGGTTTCATTAAGGATTTAAATTCTTGTTGGCGTTTAAATTAGCACCTTTGGAGTGTTGATTGTAAACATTCAGCTATTTCAAATGTTTTGCAACACTTCTTCGTTATTTAAAGGGGAGAAGTCCCTCTCTGCTGAAAGAAATGCGTCAGGAAGGGAATGGTAAACTAAGGTTCCTATCTTTTTTTACTTCAGCGGTAGGACACAAGGGTGCACAAACACAATGCGCCGCAACTAAGTGTTTTCTTTGGTTTTTGCAGATCTTAACTATGACTGTTCTAGCTTTTAATCTATCCAATATCCTCAAGGTAAACAGAGCATGAGGGTATAGGAGCGGGAATGGATTGGTTGGATCACTTGAATTCACTGTCTCCTGAGAATATGGTCGAGGCTCTAAACTCTCAGATATATGCTGGGATAAGGTTGGTACAAGCAAACACTCTTTACGGTAAGCTAGATCTGAGACTTGCCAAGGAGGAGGAACCCCTATCTGAGGTATGGGCTAGGAAACGACTTACAAGAAACAACAAATTACGATGTCTTGGTCGACAAACTTGCTAAGGAGGAGGAACCCCTATCCGAAGTATAGGTTGAAGGACAATCCATTAGACAACAACAAACGATAAATGCCAATGACAAATATCCAAGGAGGAGGAACCCCTATCTGAGGAGGGAAATGAAACAACAAGCTATTGAACACAAAACGTAGAAAGAACTCAAATAGGTAGATCAAAATGCAAGTGCCTTCTGATATTCTTCTTCAAGCTTCATCAACGAATTACAAAGGTTGGGACAACAAAGGCACAAAATCATGCATAATTACAATCAACCAATGAACTCTCATCCAAGAGTGAACAAATATTCGCTTTCAAAGTTGTTGGCAACAATGGTGCAACAATTTTGCATAGCAAGTAAAGGTTAAACAAACAATGAGCCCAAGGCTCTTATTTATAAAACTCAAAGGAGTGGGCAACCCCAAAATCTCCTTGAGTTAACAATGAGTTCTTGCCAATCAATTAGCAAGATTTATTCCTAAAAAGGGGGAACAAGCAGTTAACTGAAAGACTACTCGAGTTAACTGAAAGTAAACGAAGAGTCAACTGGAAACTACTTCAGTTTACTGAAAGCAAACTAAAGGTAAACTTTAATGTAAAGTATCCCTCCAAAATAGACATCCACATTTAGTGGAGATATAAGATCCACAAATTATGGAAGCCAAATAGACGTCCTTAATCAGTGGGATTTGACAATGCATGATTTATGGGATATGGAGTTAACTTGGAAAGGGGCATTAAGTTAACTCCAATTACATTTAATGTCATCTTGAGTTGACTTGAAAAAGAAGCATCAAGTCAAACTCAAGTATCATAAATGCCACTTGGAGGGTGTAGGACGTCCTTCTTTAGTGCCTTTACAACTCACCATTAATCAACAATGTTTCTATCCATTCGTTGACTTCATCAGCCTCTAGGGAGTTAATGCTTTATAGAATGATGACATGGCATTTGAGCATTACCTCACATGTCATGAGTTGATTGTTAAAGTCTATACACTGAGATGCTGCCTCTTCGATCTTGGTTGATAAAGCTGCCACCTTAGCTAGCTTGCAACTGTTTGATCATCAAGAAAGGTACTGCAGATGACGTCTCTAAATTGATTCTGAACAGTGACCATCTCAATGTATTCTCCTCCCTCATGTTGATATTCCATGCAAGGGAATGATAGCACCAACATTCTTGCGAAGTTGGTAATAATGGCGACCACCCATATATAGTCAATAAACTCTACTGAATGGGCGTCATAGGCTTTCACCTTGTATGCCAACTGTTCTTTCCAAGCAAAGAGATGTTGCTTGTTTTCCTCAGAGTAGACTGATTGATATGCCAATTGCAAGTCTGCAACTGTGCTCTCGTCTTCTAGCCTCTTCTCTACAATTCTTTGTTCTGATTGTTGGATCTATGCATGAAGTCCATGTGCTCTATCCCGTAACTGGTATAGATTTGCAAGTATACATCTACCTTTGAGAACAAACTCCTCCACTTGATCTCTCAAGTGTTTGCCATATATTATCAGTTGTTGATGATTTTGTTCTGCGGGGAGATCTAGCAATCTTGTTGGTAAGGCTGAGACGTTTGGGGTGCCATGCATCAAGCTGGAAATGTATGACCTCAGTTGTTGATTTTCAGCCTTTAAGGCTACTTTTTCTTTTCCATCCTTGGCCATTATTTCTTGTGCGCTCACTGAAGCTATTCTACGAAGATCTACCTCCACCTGTCGTGAAGTCTTCACAAGGTTAAGTTTAGACAATGTGTAGTCTTTCTCTTGTACCTCGTGTATGCTTTTCTCTACTGGTGGGGCAACAGTCTCTATGATGAGTTCACAATCTGCATTCCTTTCTATGTGAACTTGCTTCTTCAACTTCTTTGCCAGCATGTCTTGTGGGACATGGTTGAATTCAGTGAAGTCAAGTTCATAGGAGGGTTTTTCCCTCTTTCTTCCTAGGAAGCCTTTAATCCAAATGGAATCTCTGCTAACTTCACTAGGAGGAGGAATATGGGGCCCTTGAATGCTCGATGTGTGAGACTGTGCTGGAGCAATGACTCTCGATGGCGATTCCAAGTCAATGAGGACTTGCGACTGTTGTGATGGTGGTGATGTTGGCAGCTCTATTTCCATAACAGGCACCATTTCTGCTGCTGGCTCTGCCGCTTCTACAAATGGCTCTTCAACAACTATTGTTGTTGGCTCCTCAGCAACAACTTCTATTGGTTTTGGGGTAGCAGTCTCTATTCCTTGATTTGGGGCAGCAATACCCATCTATTTCAAAGTTGTTTGTGGCTTTCTCCACATGTGCTCTTTGTGTTCTAGGCTTTTGAGGCTTCGACATCCTCATCCCTTGGGGAGGATTGCACCACTGCTTCTGCCTAGGCTTCTTTCTTGAAGTGGAAGGTGGTGTAGACTGAACTTGTGGCGGCTCTGTCATGTGAGGTACCGCCTTCCTTGATTTCTTGTTGTAGAGATAGAGTTGGCTATTTCTAACCACTCTACTCGTCCTTTCCTCTATAGATATGTTTTCCTTGGCATACCAATCCACTCTTGGGAGTGGTTGGGAGTCAATTGAATCTACAAAGAATGAGGGGAGAATGACTTCCCCTTCATCGTCAGATAAGCCCTTGATTTCTGCTGACATAAAATCAGCAATTTGTGGGAGCCTAAACCTGCCATAATTCCTTCTCACTTCATACTCGTCTTAACAATTGACCCAATAATCTTCCATAGAAGATTTATGTGACAAGTGTTGCTCGAGATGTACCGCATAGAGGCCTCTAGGATCATAGGACCTCCTCTCAATGAGGTACTTGAGATTAAGCCTAAACATTTCCTGGCTCATCATCTTGGCATCTGCTGTGAACCTGCATCTATAGAGTCCCATTCCAACGGGAAGGTTTACAGTTGTCTTCTTCTTCAAGCGCAAGTAGATGTGGACTTTGGACAACTGTCTTAGGAATTCCATGAAGACTACCCAATCTTAAGGGTATCTTGGCATCATGGTTGGGTGACCAATGTAACCATACACACGTATGTAGGAGAACATAGGGAATTGGATGAACCAATTTGCCATTGCCTCTTTGGTTGTCTGTGAAATACGCACGTGCATCTCATGGTCTAGCTCTCCTACGATGTGCATGATGAAGTGATCACTTGTTCTTTTGAAGTGTTGCTTTGTTTGAGTAAACTCAAGACATGTAAAATGCTCACGAACCTTTTGCACACCTAAGGTTCCCACATTGTTTAATATCCTGAAATTACCTTGGAAGGCAATTAGGTATACCAGGTAAGAATACATGTGAAACCTATGAGCTTCCAGATACTCGGTGATCTATTGGTGGCGTGTGTCACTAATCAGAGTGGCCCAATCATAATGTTCCCTTCTGCAAATGATTTTCACAATGATATAATACATCCATGACTCAGGGATAAGGATATTTTGGCTTGGAGCCCTGATCCTAAGGGGGTTTCATGGTGGCTAGTGGATACTAGGAGCTGATCTCTCAAAAGTACGATGGGATGAATGTTCCCTGGTGAAAGAATGTATGGAATAATTTTTCTTGGCCTAAGTGTAATTACTTCTTATGGACTCTTTCCTAGAACAAATGTCTGATGTGGGACAACCTTACGAAGCGGGGCATTCAGGGCCTTTACATTTGTGTTCTTTGTGGGTGTAGTAAGGAGGATTTGTCCCACCTGTTCTTTCACTGTCTTATTTCTAAACTCATTTGGCATTTCTGGTGGGGAATCTAGAGGTGTTCATATGTCCATGCTTCCTCTGTGGTTGATTTTTGGAATAATTTGGGGCGTCCTCTTTTACAAGCCTCTTTTCTCTAGATTGTGTGGCTCATTGGTCCTACCTTCATTCTCTAGTAGATATGGCTTGAACGAAACCAAAAGATATTTCATGCTAGTAATTTAGTGAGTCAATAGGTCTAGCACATAGTGGTTAGTATGATCCAAGAGACATGGAAGTGAAATGTGAAGTGTCCTCCCCTTTGGAGAGGGGAGATGAAGATATTGTGAGCAGATTGGACCCTCATAGTTGGGCTTTTGTCTCCTTTTGTGTTAAAAGAGGCAAGCAAGCCAAAAGGAAGGTTCAATGAACTAGGGGATGGTCTCCTCCTTCAACAAATATTTTGAATATCAACACTAATGGTTCTTCTAGAGGCAATCCCAAGTCTGTTGGGATTGGTGTTGTTGGAAGGGATAGCATTGGCAAGGTCATTTTTCTTTTTTCCACTCATAAGGGGCGACAAACTAATAATTATATGGAAGGTCTGGTGATCCTCTGGGATATTGAGAGAGCTGGTGAACTTGTTTGGCACAAATTAATTTATGAATTTGACTCTCAATTCATTGTTAATTTGTTGACTGTGCAAAACTTGGAAGGTGTTGAATGGTAATTAGTTGTTATTGTTAGGAAAATTCTTTAGTTGTGTTTCTCTTTTGAGACTATGTCTTTAACTCACGTTCCTTGGGATTGAAATAGGGTGATGGATTGTTTGGCTAAATGGGCCTCTGAGTAGGATGGTGGTTGGAAGATTGATGGTTGGGAGCAACTAGCTCTAGATTATGCCCAAGAACTTGAGAGACTGATTCTAGCAAATATGGAAGCTTGATGGTTGTTGTTGTTTGGTTTTTGGTGGGCTTGGTTCTTGGTCTGGTTGGTTTATGTTCTTGTTCTTTGTGGGGTGCCTATTTGGACCCCTCTTGCTCTGTATTATTGAATTTATGTTATTAATAATTTTTCACCCTCTTTATTAAAAATAATAATGGTGTAGTCATTTGATTTACCAATTTTAATATGGTATCAAAGCATTCTCATCTTGTGCTTGTGTAAATGGAATGAAGAAAAATTTATTTTGGTTGCAGATACTGTGGCATTTGCAAAAAGACAATGCCATTACAAGTGCATCTAAAGATTCCAATATATTCCAATAAGCTGAAGAGTGGAAATTAACCACGTTGGTTATATTTGATGAACAAAAATCCTTTTTCCATTGTTTTTTTTGTTGCCTGGTGAAGAGAATCAACTACCATACACAAAATTATGTTTCCCATATGAAAGAAAGTCCACTTGAAGTTTTGGTAACAGAGCCTTATCTTATTAAATTTCTATTTTTTGGTGTTTTTGTTGTCACTTTCGAAACCCATTTCATTTTGGAGGGAGTGAAGGGGGGTTTATCCCTCCTTAGGGGACAACCCCCCACCCTAATGAGGGGTTTTGGGATTGCACACCTTAATAGGGGTTTAGAAGCAACACCCCAAAGCCAAATTTTTTATATATTTTTTCACTGTAAATTTGAATCATTCATTATTACGTCACAAATTTGATGGTATAGATTATATTGGTACTTTTTTCCTAGAAGGAAATGCTCTTTATGTGAGGAAATTGTATTACAATTGTGTGTTGTGTGAGGAGATTGTGAGAGAGTGGAGAGGAAGTTGCAGTGGATGTGTTGTAGGTTGTATCCCTTCATTTTGTTGAATGAAATAAAGGAAATACTAGTTATTTCTCTATGGATGTAGCCCATATTGGGTGAACCACATATATTTGTGCCTTTGTGTTTTTATATTTTATTTTTGCATTCATTTTATTATATATTTCTCTACAATATTATTCATAACATAAAGGCTTTGGATAATGACATCAAATAAATTTCATAATTGAAGTTTAGTAAAATAAAAATTTGGGGTGAAGAACTAAGAAAATTAATATTTAAAAGATCATATGCATTGTTCACTTAAATACACGATGTGAAAGAATCGATTGATTGTGAGGTGTTTTTGATTAAATAAGTAGGGAAATGGCCCTAATCCAATAAGTTTAGAGCAGTATAAAACTAAACATAGAAACAACAAGAGAGCACATAGGAATGATAAAAGAGAAAAACTGAAGACAAGAAACAAGAAACAACAACAAAAACCACTAAATCAAACTAATTGATCAGACTCTAGTCAGCGATGAGAGAGTCCAAGGACTCATCCCAAACCTCCTTATCTAGCAGCTTCTTTTCATTCTTTACCTCCTTGTTTTGGTACTCTTTGCCTTTAGCCAATTTCTTCTATTGTTTATGGATTTTTGAGTGACCTAAAATTGTACCCATGAATGCCTTCTTCATATTTCCATTAGTTAGCTTTACATGAGTTTAAAAAGTGCAATTTTCATGTGCTTCACCTTGTCCTAGTTGTTGTTGGTTTCCATTTTCTTTTCCAACTCCTTCACCTTGGTCCTAACTTTCTTGAGTTTGGTGTTTTCCTTTCCTCTAGTATCCTGGTCCTCATCAAGAGCAAGTCTCCTTTCCACATTTTTATCCTCTCTTCCTTAGACCATGGAGAAGGAGGAGTCGTAGTTTCCATCTCCAACACCTTTGTTTCCTCAACCTCTTCTTGTTCATTATCCTCGTCCATATCTTCTTCTTCTTTTCCTCTCTACCTTTCTCCTTCGCTACATAATCCTCCTGAGTTTCTTCCTCAAATTCATTCTCAGAAGCTTCCTTGTTCCATTCATCATCTTGTTGAAGAAGGAATTCCTCATCGTCATTGTCTTCCTCAAATTTTTCCAAAATTCTTTTACCTTTGGTGTTTTTAGAATTATCCATAATCGAGGCTTGAGCCATCTTAGCAGATCTACGACCACTGGACACCTTAGAGTCACTTTGAATTATCCCCACATTGTCTTCTTCACCACCTTCCACACCATAGATTTTAATCATCCCCTTGACCTCAGGGAGATGATATTTTTTGGAGCATTTGGTTTTTTCTTGTCTTTACCCAGCTTAGCAACTTACACATGTTCGGATCCAAGACCTTCATTTTTTTGGGAGGTGTAACAAAAATCAACTCTTGTTGGGGGGGGTATTAACCCTCATAGACACTTTTCCCTTTTTTCTCTAGGAGTTTGATTTTTACATTACTTTTGGTAGGTGGATTGAGGTTAGGGGTCATATAGAGATTATACTTCTATCAAGTCGTAATGAGGCCCTAATGCAGAGGGTAGGCGCCTTCAATGATACAAGCTTTCAAAGATGAAAACTGGTAGAAAGGTAAGTTAAATTTTTTAATATGATTTAGGATAGGGAAGTGGTATTTGTGGATTGTCTTAAATCTACCCTCAAGAGTGAAGCATTTTATGATGTGTAAACTTACCAAGGTGTATGGTGCTGGAAAATTCTCTCTACTAAATCCATTTTGGAAAATTTCAGGCTTCTCCTCGCCAACAAAGAAGTCATTAATGAACATTTTATATTCTCCTTTACTTTTTCTTTCCACCTTTAGCCTCTCACAGGTCAAACTATTATCTTTTGTTAATAATTCATCAGATACTTTGAATCAGATTCGCCCAATAGTGACTTCTCCCTACAACTACAAGTTGACAAATTTGGAGGTAATCTTGTCATTATAATCTTTCATTGCTAGAAAGAAAGGGGTGCAACCCACCTTATCGAACAACTCCCACATCTCCACATTTTGTTTCAGGGCTTCGTAGGACATAGGCTTTGTTCTTATCTACGTAGGACACCCATATTACCAATTTTGTTGAGCACCACAATATTCCCATAAAAATAATGGTAAATGTATATAGATGCACTAGCCAATAACCAAAACAAATTGTAGATAGTAGAGAAACCCTTCTCTCCTTTTTTTCCAAATACTATCACACCACCTTGTGTCGACGTAGATGGTGCATCCTTAAATTATCATTCTAATTTTGATATCACCACTAACCTTGATGGTACTAGTTTCATAATTATGCAGAGTCTCCCCCACCTCCAAATCAATGATCACATTCTTTCCTTTAATGGTCTTTTTAAAGAAAATACCAGCATCACATGCAAGAAATAAATTTCACATAGAGGGAAGGGAAATATTCATAAAAATCTTTGCACTTATTTGATATGTGTTATGATTGCAAATTACAATGAAATCATAAACCTCCATCATGGGTCTTTTCCTACTATTTTGAATAAAAAACCATTTTCTAATAACATTCACGTTGTCCAATGTGATGGAAGACTTCATGAGAGCCATCTTGGTGAACATCATGAGATGGTTGCTAGAAAAGTATTGTCATTGATGTCAAAGGTGTCTTGGTGTTTGTGGTAATCCTAAATTATATATATATATATATATATATATATATATATATATATATATATATGAGGTTGACCCCTCTTAGAACCACCCCATATTGGGGAATAAAATTAAAATTAATTAATTTTATTATTATTTCAGGGTTCCCAAATTGGGTTGACCCCCTATAGAGGTGTGCCCAACTCTGGGCAAATAAATTAAAATTAAAAAAATATTTGTTGCATGGGCCAACCTATTTAATGGGATGAACTTTTGGTTGAAGAGACATTTGAAGGTGTATAAATAAGGATTAATTGGAGGCTCATTGTCTATTAATTAAATTGCAATATCATTCTAATTTAGAGCAGGTTTACGAGTGTATAAAGAGCAGAAAGAAAGAGTTATTGCAAAAATTATTTATCAATTATTTGAGCAAATTTATTAGACTCATTTGATCTTATTTTGAATTAACATTGGAGTGAACTCGTGAGGGAACATCACTAAAGATCATAGTGTAAATTCATGTGAAGATATTACAATTTTGGGAGCATATGTTGAAGATCATATTGCAAATTTGAGTGGAGGTTTGAGAGCAGAGGTTCAACGCATATTTGTGTGAAGAAGCCAATGGATTTTTTTTGAAGTCCTTAAAGGGATCTAGGGAAAATCCAACAACATTGTAATCACTTTGTATTTTGAAGGTTGGTGCCTTCTACTTTGCAAGATCAAGAGGTTGGAGCCCTTCACTCAAAGAGATCGACATCTCTTGTTGAGTTGGTGCTCAATGGAGGGGATTGGTGTCTC
Organism: Sequoia sempervirens; assembly: GCA_007258455.2. Classification (NCBI taxonomy): domain Eukaryota; kingdom Viridiplantae; phylum Streptophyta; class Pinopsida; order Cupressales; family Cupressaceae; genus Sequoia; species Sequoia sempervirens. Next base: position 68,231 of record VDFB02041371.1, read on the forward strand.
ATGTAGGTTGGTCCCTACAAAGTTGTAAGTTTTCTATTAAAGCAAAAAAAAATTGTGGTTTTCTCTCGCAAGGGTTTCCACATAAAATTGTGTGTGCATCTTGTGTTCTCTATTGTTAGATCTTGCTTGTGTGGATACTTTGATTATTGCTCTATGATTTCTAGAGTTTTAAATTGAAAATTTTGGTCTTATACTAATTCAACTCCTCTCTTAGTATAAGTGTGTGTGTTTTCTTTAGTGGTATCCAAAATGTTGGCACATCATAAAATCCTTATCAGTTTAGCATGTCTAACTTAGACCATGCAAAATGTCCACCTCAACCCGAATCATGACCATCATAAACAAATAAACCCAAACCATAACAAAGTTAGTGGAGAATATTTTGAAGGCTTTATTGAGAAATAATATTCTCTATAAGTCTGGAGACTTTCTTCAACACATATGTGTTTATTGATGCGTTCTAAATTAATGCAGTGAGCGAGCTAGAAGTGCCTAGCTCTTTCTTACGTCTGCGTCTGATCTCTTATTTGTGGGAGGAGTCTTTTAAATTTGTTAGAGGGGTGCCTTTACGGTTGCCCGTATGTTCTTATTCACGGCCTCCGAGGTGAAGCGGTGGTGCCTTTGTAAGCGTTCTTCTGGTTAGGTGCTTTAAATGGAAGTAATGGTGTGGGAATTGAGATCATGAAGTGCGGAGGAATTGAAATTTTAGGAGTCTTGTGGCGCCCACCTTGGCTCGGCCGGTCTGCGGGTTTGGTCTTAGGGTGCCGTGGGGTGTGGGTGCCAGGGAGTTTGTTTTCGTGGTGGTGCTGGGTGGTGCTGTGGGGGTTTTGCTTGCGTGTGGTTTTTTTGTTGGTGGGGGTGTGTGGGGTGCTCGCCTCGGTGTGGGGTTTTTTTATCCTTTGTCTGGTAGGGGTTTGGGTGTGGTGCGGTGTTTTTGATTTTTTCCTCAATGGAGCATGGGGAGCCGTCGAGGTTTGGAGCCAAGTTGAATTTTCAGAATGCGTTGGGCTCGAAACCTCTGCCTCATGGGTCACGACTTTTCGATAACAATTTATTCTCTCAGACCTTGGAAAAGAACGAGACGGGACCGACAAGTGGGTTTCGTTTTTCCAAGATTAATGGCTGCCTCAAAAGGTGCAAGGAGCGGCCTAATGTTGTGATCCTGATGGAGATGCTCGCGGATGATATTGATTACTACTCACGTCACTCATTGTATTGTAAATTTTTGGGATTGAAGATTTCGCTACAATTTTTGGAGGCCTGGGCCCAGAGAACTTGGCTGCCGGAGGGAGAGATGGAGATTAAGCTCCTAGAAAATAACTATTTTATGGTCTCATTTGACTGCATGGCAGATAGGGTCAGGGTTTTCGAAGGAGGTCCTTACTTTTACAATCAGGTGGGCCTGTTTATCAAGCCGTGGCATGCGGGCTTCAACCCGGCTGAGGAGATTCCTAGTCAGGTCCCAGTTTGGGTTAGATTGCCGAGGCTCCCAGTTGAATGCTGGCGTGAGGATGTTCTGCATTTACTCGCTTCAATGCTTGGTAAACCTGTAGGCTCTTCACAGCAGACACAGTTCAAAAAGGTAATGACTTTTGCTCGATTCTGTGTGGAAATTGATTTAAGTAAACCATTGCCAGACTCTCTGGAAGTGAGTACAGGATCTTATTCATGGATTCAACAGCTCGATTATGAGACCTTACCTTTTAGGTGTCGTTTGTGTCATGAGTACAGCCACTTACTACGGAGATGCCGGAGGGCCAAGCCTTTGGAGACTAATTCTTCACAACCCTCCAATGGTCAGCCTAGGGTGGACAAGGGCAAGGGCCCTATTCCGGGTGGTGATACCGGGGAGGAGGGCTTTACTCCTATCAGATCTCAGAATAGAAACAAGGGGCATAAAAGGACTATGAAAGAGAGGTAGGATGAGGATACTTTCAATCGATTCGAGGTTTTGGAGGATTTTAGTCAGCAGGAAGTGAATCTCGGCTTGGTTGATTTGGATCAAGAAATTCTGGGTACTGATCAGCAGGGGCAGTTGGGGATGTTGGAGCAGGCAAACCATCAAGTGGTGAGTTTGGATTCACAGGGTGTCGTGCTGGATGGGGGAGGTCTGGGTCAAGAGCGGCTTTGTCCCAAGGCTGTTCCTGATCCACACAATGATGGGTCCTTGCAGGTTGCATCAAATCTAATGACCGAGGCCCAGAAAGAATCAAGTAGCACTGTGGCAAAGGAGAGTGAAGCTTTGTCTCTTTCGGGGCGAAATTCTGGTTTGGAAGGGGGAAAGAACAGTAAGGCATCTCCTCTTTTGGGTATCCTGCAAAAAGATCTGAAGAAAGGAGGTGCGGAGAAAGTCGCTAAACTGGGGAGGAAGAAGGATTTGGAGAAGATCAAATTGATAGGGGAAAATTTGGTGGAGTCAGGGTCAGTCAAGACTCTGGATACTCATTTCCCAAGCCCTTTGAAATGATTGTTCTTTCATGGAATGGTAGGGGCTTGAACAGTGGCCCTCGACAAAAAGCTGTTCAGAATTTGGTTAGAAGTCAGTCTCCTGATATTCTCTTTTTGCAGGAGACCAAACTTTCAGTGGAGGATATGATGGGTATTATGCCCAAGATTTGGACGAGTGGGGAATGTCAGTGCATTGGTGCTCAGGGTTCCTCCGGAGGGGTGGCTTGTTTATGGAACCCTCGGAAGATTTGTCCTCAGTGGTGGGTGTCCTTTAGGTCCTCTATCTCTATGGTAGCCTCTTGCCATGAATCTGGTGAGTTGGTTATGTTTTCCAACATCTATGCTCCGGTGGATATGTAAGGCAAGCAAATTTTGTGGTCGAATATTCGCTTGGTACGAAGTATGGATCCTTTTCTTCCGTGGATTATTGGAGGTGACTTCAATGCTATCACAGAGATTGCTGAGAAACGGGGTGGTACTATGCGGTTGGAGGCTTCTGCCTTCCTATTCCAGGACAATATCTCTATTTTGAATCTGGCTGATATCAAGCCTGGCAATGGTCATTTTACCTGGAACAATCGGAGGCCTGGTGAAAACTGCATTGCAGAGCGGTTGGATCGGTTTCTGGTTTCTTGCTTCTGGGTTGGGGATAGGTGGTTTTCTACCTCGGAGATTCTTGACTGGAGGGGCTCAGACCATTGGCCTATAAATATTTCTATCCTCTCAGCTAGGCGGCCCTTCAATCCGTCCTTTAAATTCCAACTTATGTGGCTGCGGGATCCTGATCTCCATGTCTTCATTGCTCGATGGTGGCAGGAGGGTAGACCGGCCTTTGGTACTGCAATGTATGTCTTTACTAAGCTTCTTCAATTCATTAAGTATAAGCTCAAACATTGGAATAGGAATTGCTTTGGAAATATTTTTAATGCCAAGTCTGATGCACAAGCTAAGCTAGATGGTATAATGAGGGTAATCAGGGAGAATGGGGTGTCTGAGAGCCTGTTACAGGAGGAATCTAGGGCCTTAAAAGATTTGGAAGAATGGGAGCTGCGAGAGGAGATCTTTTGGAAACAAAAATCCCGGATTGATTGGCTTAAGGATGGGGATAAAAATTTTGCCTTCTTCTTTCATTCTGTTAGGGCATGAAGGCATGGTAACACTATTCCTGTTTTGGTCACTGATAGGGGAGAGACTTTGAATTCTTATCAACGTATTTCAGAGGAAGCTGTTCACTATTTTTCTTCCCTTTTTAGAGAGGAGCTGCAGGGGAGTTCGGTGGAGGAGGCTCAGGTTCTTTCGTGTATTCCTCAGTTGGTGTCGCGTGAGATGAAGGAGGATCTTATGGGTGAGATTACTTTAGAAGAGCTGGAGAGGACAGTGTTTCAGATGCAGAAAGGAAAAGCCCCTGGCCCTGATGGTTTCCCGATTGAGTTTTTCCAGGAGTTCTGGGAGATCATCAAAATTGATTTATTAGAGGTGGTCAAGGAGTCACAGCGGAATAAGCAAATGTTAAAGGCCCTGAATGCCACCTTTTTGGCACTTATTCCCAAGTGCGAGGGGGCAGACAGGTTGAGTCGGTTCCGTCCTATTGCCCTTTGCAATGTAGTGTATAAGATTATTACAAAGCTAATTGCTAATAGGTTGAAAAAATGGCTTCAATTGCTCATTTCTGAGGAGCAAAGTGGTTTTGTGGAAGGCCGACAAATTTTAGATGGGGTTGTTATAGCTACTGAGACCATCCATTCTATGGCTATTTCTAGAGATAAGTCTATGTTCATCAAACTTGACATGGCAAAGGCTTACGATAGAGTCCGATGGTCCTTTCTTCAAAAGATCCTGGTTAGTTTCGGATTCGGAGATGATTGGATTCAATGGGTTATGAGTTGTGTCACATCTGTTTCTTTCTCTGTTTTAACTAATGGGGAGCATTCTGAGTTGTTTGAGGCTTCTCGCGGGATAAGGCAAGGTGATCCTCTCTCCCCTTACTTGTTTATTCTTCTTGTGGAAGGATTGGGACGCCTTCTGAGACAACAGGTGGAGCTGGGCCTTATTCAGGGATGGAGGTGGGGGGATGATTTACCCCCTCAATCACATTTGCAATTTGTGGATGATACTGCATTGATGGGGGTTGCCACTATTCGGGAGGCTAAAAACTTTCGCAGGGCATTGGATATGTATCTTGAGGCTTCGGGTCAATCGATTAATGATGACAAATCCTCCATCTATTTCTTTAATACTCCGGCTCCTATCTAGAGGAGAATAGCTCAAGTTCTTAGATTCCAGATTGGGACCCTTCCTCTGTCTTACCTTGGATTTCCTATTGCGGTGGGTAGATTAACAAGGGAGTCATGGCAGCCTATCTTGGATAAACTTCGGTTGAAGGTTACTCACTAGACCACCAGATGGTTGTCCTTTGCTGGGAGGGTTCAGTTGCTAAAATCTGTGATCCAGGCTGCTCCCATTTATCGTTGTATGTTGCAGGTGGCTCCTAAAGGTTTTGTGGCTGATTTGGATTCGCTGGCTAGACAGTTTTTATGGGCAGGCAACCTCCTGTCTTCCAAGTGGAGTTTGGTTCGATGGGACATGGTGTGTTGCCCTAAGCAGTTGGGGGGCTTGGGGTTGAGGCAACCTGCTCTGGAAGGGTTAGCTTTGGCAGCAAAACTTTACTGGAGGTGGTGCACGGAGAAGGACAGGGTTTGGGCTAGGATCCTTTCCTTTAAGTATACTCAAAGCACTCTTGGGGAAGATATCCCTCGTTATCCCCTAGTTGGAAAGGGATCAGTGGTTTGGGCTACCCTTAAGAAGGGAGTTGTGCTCATTAAGGATGGCCTATTTTGGATCTGTCGGCGTGGGACTAAGGTTCTTTTCTGGCACAACTCTTGGGATGGCCATCCTCCCATTCTCTCTCAGTTCCCTCATTTGGGGGCCTTGAGCAGGAGCTTTAGTGATGTTGGCTGGACGAGGGTAAGTGATTTTAAGGTGACTTCTTTTCAAGGTCAGCTTATGAGGGCTAGATGGAAGACTCCTGAGGAGTGGCCGGTGATTGGTATGGCTGAGGAGTGCAGGGATCTGCATAATATTCTCTCAGGTAGACAGTGTAACCCCCTTAGAGATAAGGATATTCTTGCATGGGCGCCTAATCCGAAAGGTCACTACTCAGTGGCGTCTGGTTACCGGAGGTTGCTTTCTCAAAGGGTTGAGGGGGCGGAAGTTCCTTGGTGGAAAAAGGTGTGGAATAAGTTTTCTTGGCCAAAATGCAATTGCTTTGCCTGGATTTTGACTTGGAATAAGTGTTTAACTTGGGACAATATTCAGAAGCGGGGGTTTCAGGGCCCGTCGAAGTGTGTGTTGTGCGGGAATGGGGTTGAGGACTCTTCACATCTATTCTTCCGGTGTCCTTTCACCCTGCAGATTTGACATTCTTGGTGGGGTGTTTGGAATAGCCCCTGTGTTCATGCCTCCTCCTTAATGGAGTTTTGGACTAGCCTGGGCAGGCCTCCCTCGATGGCCTCTTTTTTGCAGGACGCGTGGCAGGCTGGGCCTATTTTTTTGTTGTGGCAGATTTGGCTCGAACGGAATAGGAGGATCTTCAAAGGGGAACTATTACAGGTTCAACAGGTGTGGTGTAGAGTTCTCGGGATGGTTCAAGAGACAATTCAAGCTAAGGGTGTTGGGGAGCTGCCGCTTGAGAAGAAAGATGCTGAGTGGGTGGCTCGGTTGGGTATCCAGGGATTTACCCCTAATGCTTCATGGGGCCAGAGAGGTAGGAGGGTGGG